>CM060337.1:42523214-42545714 GCA_030674155.1 Stramonita haemastoma
TACCCAAAACACTGGCTAAAGAAACAGCAGGCAAGCACCAAGAAATCTGAACCCAAACCTACTGGAAGGATCTTCCGAGCATACTGAAAAGATCCCTGGAGGGATGTAAAGGATCCAGCAGGATCTTACCAGGATCTCCTATAGTATACAGTATTTAAAAAGATGGAGAAAAAAATTCTGGCATTACCCCCCCCCCCCCCCCCCCAAAAAAAAAAAGAGCACACAAAAATTTCCTATGAATACTGAGGGAGTATCACACATGAATCCACAGAAGAGATCCTGTAAGGATCTACACGATACATCCCTCACCAGTCACTGAGATATTGGACAGGGGCCCAAAACACTGGCTAGAGAAACAGCAGGTAAGCACCAAGAAATCTAAACCCAAACCTACTGGAAGGATCTTCCGAGCATACTGAAAAGATCCCTGGAGGGGATGTAAAGGATCCAGCAGGATCTTACCAGGATCTCCTATAGTATACAGTATTTAAAAAGATGGAGAAAAAAATTCTGGCATTACCACCCCCACCCCCCCCACCCCCCAAAAAAAAAAGAGCACACAAAAATTTCCTATGAATACTGAGGGAGTATCACACATGGATCCACAGAAGAGATCCTGTAAGGACCTACACGATATATATCCCTCACCAGTCACTGAGATATTGGACAGGGACCCAAAACACTGGCTAGAGAAACAGCAGGTAAGCACCAAGAAATCTAAACCCAAACCTACTGAAAGGATCTGCCAAGCAAACTGAACAGGCATACCCAGGCTTTGCGCTCTAAAGACTAGAGCGCAACTCCATAGTCTTTCCAGACTGATGGGTGCCTACTACTACTACTGAACAAACCCCAGGAGGGGATGCAGAGGATCCAGCAGGATCCTACCAGGATCTTACCAGGATCTTCTCTATAGAGTATCTATAGGCGTAAGAGAAAAGATGCTGGGAGGGTGGTGGGGTGGTGGGGGTGGGGGTGAGATAATATGAGGATACTGGCAGCACACTAAGCAATCTCTTTTTTGGGGGATGGAGAGAGAGAGAAGAGGAGAGAGAGAGAGAGAGGGAGAGAGAGAGAGAGAGAGAGAGAGAGAGAGAGAGAGAGAGAGAGAGAGAGAGAGAGAGAGAGAAAGAGAGAGAAAGAGAGACAGAGAGAAGAGAGAGACAGAGAGGAGAAGAGAAGAGAGAGAGAGAGAGAAGAGAGAGAAAGAGAGAGAAGAAGAAAAGAGAGAAGAGAGAGAGACAGAGAGAGAAAGAGAGGAGAGAGAGAGAGAGAGAAGAGAGAGAGAGAGAGAGAGAGAGAGAGAGAGAGAGAGAAGAGAGAGAGAGAAGAAGAGAAAGAGAGAGAGAGAGAGAAGAGAGAGAGAGAAGAGAGAAGAGAAGAGGAGGAGAGAAGAGAGAGAGGAGAGAGAGAGAGAGAGAGAGAGTAGCAATTTGTTGAACTATCACATGCGTGCACTCGCATCCCTCCTCCCCCCCCCCCCCCCCCATCACACACACACACCTTGTAATTATCAGCTGTTCTTTGTCATACACAACTACAACTAGTCATCACTGAACACCCCCCCCCCCCCCCCCCCCGAAAAAAAAGAAGAAAAGACAAAACAAATAAACAATGTTTCCTACTCACATCCAAACAAAAACAAGAAGATATATGTCAGATTTACAACAACAACAAAAATCACTATTGAAGGACAAAAACCACACACGATCACAAACGCAAATCTTCAAAAATAATACAACTATGCTTTCATAAATGAACACTACCATAACATATGTATATATGCATGTCTGTCATAGTATTTACACAACTAAGCTTTTTTTTTTTTTTTGCAAACATAACGTGCAATACATACATGTGTGCAAAGGTTTGGGTTGGGTTTTTTTTGTTTTTTTTTACCTTCTGTAATACTGTATCACAAGATATACATGTATACCCCGCATCATGCATAGACACCTTTTGATACATGTGGCCTAACTTTACACACATTGCAGTAATATCTCATTTTTTGTACTAACTATGTAAAACGCAACAGATATGACAAAAAAAGGCAAACAAATATTATTATAAATTTATACACTTTGTCTTCTTCAACATAACTAACAGTCATCAAAGTTTGAGCAGAAAGCATCAGTGTTGTCGAGTTGAGAAATATGGATTCAACTTCCAACAAACAAAGCACCATAGAACAGAAAAAAGATATGGAAGTTTTCTGTAACAATTTCACAGAACATAATTATTCAGTTCTACTAATCCACCATTTTTTCCCTGCATAGAGAAAGTCATCAGCAAGATTTCGTATTCCAAACAGTTTCGTATTTCAAACAACTCCATATTCCAAACACTGATTTGTGAAAAAAAAGTATTTGTGGACCAACTACTTTCTAGCTGTTGAGAAGAGAGGAAAAAAAGGTAACAATCTTTTTCATTGAGTGTACTGTGAGGATTTCTTGCCTGACAATATTTTATTTCATTTCACGTTTGCAGCTCTGCCTGATTAGATTTCAGCAATGCCAATTACATTCACCTCAAGTTCAAAGTCTACATCATGTAGAACATCCTGTGCACATGTTAAATCCTGTTCCGCTTTTCGAAAGAGTAGGCCATTATGTGCCAGTGGGAACAGATGACAAAATTGACAAAACTGCATACACACGGGGACTGGATGTAAAAAAAGCACATGAGTGCTTATTCTACTATCTTCAATACAAAAAGATAAATAAATAAATAAATAAATAAATAATCCCTTCCAATACCTAATGACAGATGTACGACACTTTTTGCAGAGCAAAATGAGCAAACAATAAACTTAATTGTTCAGTTCATTGAAAGAGTGGGAAAGAGGATGGAAGTTCAATATGAGAGGGGGAGAGAGAGAGAGAGAGAGAGAGAGGAGAGAGAGAGAGAGAGAGAGAGAGAGAGAGAGAGAGAGAGAGAGAGAGAGAGAGAGAGAGAGAG
This sequence comes from Stramonita haemastoma, assembly GCA_030674155.1. Taxonomy (NCBI): domain Eukaryota; kingdom Metazoa; phylum Mollusca; class Gastropoda; order Neogastropoda; family Muricidae; genus Stramonita; species Stramonita haemastoma. Next base: position 42,526,173 of record CM060337.1, read on the forward strand.
ACAGACAGACAGACAGACAGACAGACAGACAGACAGAGGAGAGTACACTAAAAACAAAAACAATAAAAAAGCAGCTAAAATCCCGCCTTACAGCAACACACACACACACTCACAAACACACACACACACTACACACACACATACACACACACGTACACGTACACACACACACACTACACACACAATTCCCCCCCCCCCCCCCCCCCCCCCCACACACACACACACACACACACACACACACACACACACACACACACACACACTACACACACACACACATCCCCCCCCCCCCCCACACACACACACACACACACACACACACACACACACACACACACATTCCCCCCCCCCACACACACACACTACACACACACACACACAATTCCCCCCACACACACACACACACACTGTACACGTACACACACACACACACACACACCACACACAATTCCCCCCCCCCCCCCCCCCCCCCACACACACCACACACACACACACACACAACACACACACACACACACACACACACACAATCACACACTATACACACACACACACACACTCCCCCACACGCACATTATGCAGAAAAAAGGAAGGGTCTCTCTCTTCCAAAAGCCAATAATTGTGTGCAACCTGTTCAGAGTCTAGCAAGTAAATGAAGATGAGGTGAGACACACTACAAGGCCTGACACAGGTACCCTACCCTACCTGTAACACCTAGAACTCTCTCTGTTCAAGTCTGAAACAAACCCAGGCTTCCCAAGTTTCAAGCAACATCCTAGACATCATTAAAAAAAATTTTCTTTTAAAAAAAAAAACTTAATCTTTCATATCGAGGATAACGGGATAAGCACTCTTGTGCTTTTTTTTTTTTTTTACATCCAGTCCCCGTGTGTATGCAGTTTTGTAAATGTCATCTGATCCCATCGGCACACGATGGCCTACTCTTACGAAAAGCGGAACAGGATTTTTAACGTGTGCGCAAGATGTTCTGCGTTCAGAGTGGGATAGCGTTCCACCCCTACCACACTGGAGGCGAAAGGTAGTAGTATTATTTTGAAGTTACTGTTACCTTTATTTTGCCAGGTTTGGGTTTTTTTTGTTGTTGTTGTTGTTGGTATTGTTGTTGTTGTTGTTGTTTCGTTGGGAAGCAGGGCTAAGTTAGGAGGGCTGTGTTGTGTTGATTATTCACTTAATTCTGCCAGTACATGTAGGGACCAGGTTCTTTGTCAGAGTGTTTTTGGGTTCAGCTAATTTCCAGGTCCAAAAAAAGCGAAACATGCCAGGAACTAGCTTGCTGATAAAGGCCTGTGTAGAGTGGAGGTCCTACATAAGACAGGTTGAATTCATAGTTGTTTTCCTGTCATTGCTGTCTTGATTTCCCTCGTTTTCGGTGTTCGTTAACAACAGAATTGACTTATTGAACACGGATAACAAACGGTGCGCGCACGCACACACACACACACACACACACATGCATGCATACACACACACACAACACAAACACACACACATACACACTTAATGGTTAGATTTGTTTTCCCTTTAATGCTCTGATTCAGCTGTCCACACGAACTCATCTCTTTTCTCCACACCCCCAAAATTTCCTGTCTAATATCACTTTTTAGTGGATAAACGTTAAAAAACAAAGACGCACACACATACACACACACACAAACACACACACAAACACACACACAAATGCACACACACACACACAACACACACACACACACACACACACACCACACACACACCAACACACACATTACACAGACACAGAGAAAACAATCATTTTGCCTGCATTTTTGAGCAGTCTCTGAAAATGTATTTGAAAATTCAAAGTTAGCCTTTGCCATAGTTGGATTTTACTGCACAGACCACTTGAACATTTACTGTAGTTACATTATTATTGTTAATTGTTCTACTTTGTTGAGCTTAGATTTTGCTCCTGTTTTAAGAGTATTGTTTTACTTTTTTTTTTTTTTTTTTTTTTTTGAAGGTACAAAAACACCACCATTAATGCTATCTTATAATGTTTTCTCTTTTCACCCCTTCCACTCACTTCCATAACTTCCATTACACTTTCCACTTCTCTTGTCTATATCACTTAGAGTGAACGAGCGTTAAATTGAAGACAACAACAACAACAACAACACAGAGTCTCAAAAGTCAGTCATACTCTCACAACTAGACTTCAATATGAAGGCCACACTGTTTTCACTCTCAACCCTTTCTCATTGCGTATTTAAGCAAAAAACCTGAGACAAAAATTTGCGTGAAAGGAAACAGCATAGCACAGAAAAAAGCTTCTTTTTTTTCCCCCAGAAATTTCTATTACACAGAACAGCAACAACAACGACTCCTGTGACAAATTAATAACTTTAACGGGAAATGAAATGAACGTCTTTTGACATATTAATAACTGTAACGGGAAATAAAATAAGCGTCATGTGACATTTTAATAACTGTAACGGGAATAAAATGAGCGTCATGTGACAAATTAATAACTGTAATGAACAGGAAACAAAAATGAGCAATGGGGTTCAGAACCTGTGTACTGAAGACATGAGCAACTCAGGTTTAATCCGTTAACAAATTCTAACAGCCAACCTCCCTTTTGACAAGGTGGAAATGCAGTATGAGAACCATCACGTCTACAAGAAAACACACAGTGTTGTATAACACTGGGGGTGGGTGCAGGTATACTGATTGTCTTAACGTTAGCTTTCCTAAAGACACGATTGAGACTGAGGAAACAAACACCACTCAACCAACCCTACACGTGTTTGAAGATGCTCCGCTATATATGACGTCTGCTGTGAATTTTTCTGTTACTTGTGTGATTATCCAGTGACTCTTTTCCCTAAAAAAGAAAAAAAAGAAAAAGCTAAATCTGACTCAGAGTCAACTGGAGGAGACGCTATATTATGGGCTTCAACGACACATGAACACTATGCAAAAAAAGTCAAAGAAAGATGGCTGCTTTGATATTGCCTGATCTTAAACTACAGTACTTTCACAACTAAATTGGCAAATTTGGATTTGGACACGTATTCGCCAAGCTCCAAATCTGACACTGTCATATATCCATACAATTACTTCAACATCTTAAGCATGTACACTTGTTCAAATGTTCAAACATGCTACCATATGTGCCAAAAACTGTCGAATTAATGCACTCCTAAAATTACTGGCTCTAGTAAAGGAAAAAAAAAAAAAGATTATCCATGGCCATAATTATTGACAAAAGATATTTGCATGCAGTCATACACTGTTAACTTGAAAACATACAAAGAAATCATCACCGTAACAACTAATGTCCAAGTCTCTCACTAAAAAAAGCAACGCCCCAAAGGACTACACAAAGCACACACCACTCACTCCACTCATGTGGCACTTAAGAAAACAAAGCTTTTCATCATCAAGACCAAGCCATACACAAGTCAAACGCTCCATAGAGAATATGCTTTAGCAAAAAAAAAGCAAAAAAACCCAGGCAAATAAATAAAAAAAAAGAAAAAATTTCCCGAGTCTCTTTGACAACACCAGATTTTCCAGCATATATTCCCATTCTTCTTCTTCCAAAAAAAACCCCAACAGACAATAAAAAAAAAATTAATAAAAAAAAGGTAAAAAATTACCCAAGTCTCTTTGACCACACCAAATTTTCCAGCATATATTCCTCCCATTCTTCTTCCAAAAAAAACCCAACAGACAATAAAAAAAAATAATAATAAAAAAAAAGGTAAAAATTACCCCAAGTCTCTTTGACAACACCAGATTTTCTAGCATATATTCCCATTCTTCTTCTCCCCCAAAAAACAACAGACAATTAAAAAAAAAAAAAAAAAAAAAAGGTAAAAAAATTACCCAAGTCTCTTTGACAACACCAATTTTCCAGCATATATTCCCATTCTTCTTCAAAACAAAAGAAAAATAGTGACTTGGCAGTGTGTGTGGAGGAAGGGGGGGGGGGGGGCATCACATTTTGCGTAGGTAGTTGGCGGGGGCGTAACCTTGGTAACCATCCACGTCCACCAGCCACCACTCAGCGTTGCCATCCAGATCCTGACGACTGAGCACCACCACGGCCTGTCCCGCGACCAGGCTGACCTCGTTGCTGCTGCGACCTTGGAAGGGGTACTCCGCGCAGAACTGCCAGACAACCACAACAACACTGTCTATCTGGCTTATAGCAATCTGTAGTACATTGATACTGACAACAACAACACAAACACATTGTCAATATCTTGGCTTATATGCAATCTGTAGTACTCCATGTTGTGATACTGACAACAACAGCAACAACAATAACACATGCTGTCAATATCCTGGCTCACATGCAATATGTACCAGGAAAAAGCCCAAGAGCGGGAGAACTAAATTCAAAAAGTGCTAAATTTTCAAAAATAATTGGGCATTTTCTTCCCCACTAAAGCATAAAGTAATCATGTTTGATTTAGAGAAAAAAAAAGAAGAATTCTGAAGAAGAAAAATTCTGAAGAAGAAGAAGAAAAACGTGGAAGAAGAAGAAGAAGAAGGAGACAAAGAAGAAGAAGAAGAAGAAGAAGAAGAAGAAGAAGAAGAAGAAGAAGAAGAAGAAGAAGATGAATTGCAAAGAAGAATTAAGAAGAAGAAGAAGAAGAAGAGTTGCGAAGAAGAAGAAGAAGAAGAAGAAGAAGAAGAAGAAGAAGAAGAAGAGAAGAAGAGAGGAAGAGGAAGAAGAAGAAGAAGAAGAAGAAGAAGAAGAATTGCGAAGAAGAAGAATTGCGAAGAAGAGTTGCGAAGAAGAAGAGTTGCGAAGAAGAATTGCAAAGAAGAAGAAGAATTGCAAAGAAGAATTGCAAAGAAGAAGAAGAAGAATTGCAAAGAAGAATTGTGAAGAAGAAGATCTGCGAAGAAAAAGAAGAATTGCGAAGAAGAAGAAGAAGAAAAGGACAGAAGAAGAAGAATTGCAAAGAATTTTTTTTTTTTTTTTGGCAAAGAAGAATTGCGAAGAAGAAGAATTGTGAAGAAAAAGAAGAAGAATTGCGAAGAAGAAGAATTGCGAAAAAGAAGAATACGCAGAAGAAGAATACGCAGAAGAAGAAGAAGAAGAAGAAGAAGAAGAAGAAGAAGAAGAAGAAGAAGAAGAAAAAAGAAGTATCCCCTTTCAAGGGAGGTGAACACTGACAAAGAAGAAGAAGAATTGCGAAGAAGAAGAAGAATTGTGAAAAAGAAGAATTGCGAAGAACTGCGAAGAAATTGCGAAGAAGAAGAATTGCAAAGAAGAAGAATTGCAAAGAAGAAGAATTGCGAAGAATTGCGAAGAAGAAGAAGAATTGCAAAGAAGAGAAGAAGAAGAAGAAGAAGAAGAAGAAGAGAAGAAGAAGAAGAAAAGACAAAGAAGAAGAAGAATTGCAAAGAAGAAGAAGAATTGCAAAGAAGAAGAAGAAGAAGAATTGCAAAGAAGAAGAAGAAGAAGAATTGCAAAGAAGAAGAAGAAGAAGAAGAAGAAGAAGAAGAAGAAGAAGAAGAAGAAGAAGAAGAAGAAGAAGAAAGAAGAAGAAAAGGAAGAAGAAGAAGGTGGATTGCGAAAAAGAATTGCGAAGAATTGCAAAGAAGAAGAAGCAGAAAAAGAAGAAAAAAAAGAAGAAGAAGCAGAAGAAGAAGAAGAAGAAGAACTGCGAAGAATCGCAAAGAAGAAGAATCGCAACAAAGAAGAATTGCAAAGAAAAACAACCCAAAAAGAAGCAGTATTCCCCTTTCAAAGAAGATGACCACTGACCTCATACCCCGGGTCCTGAGAAGCAGAGGGCACGGGGGCCTGGGCCTGGCTGACCTGGGTGACCTCAGGGTAGGGGGAGGGGGAGGGGGTGGCCGCCAGCCAGGGCAGAGCCTCCCCCTCGTCGATGCTGTTGGAATAGACAGAGGCCAGGTCGTCTGAGTCCTCGGCTGTCAGGCTGCACAGGCTTCCTGAGGGAGACAGGCTGGGCTTGGCCAGGATGGAGGACTGCACGAACCCTTTGTTCACTGAAACACACAGCATGCAGTCGTGCAGGGCAGAGTTCTGAAAAACCATGTATGAACCCTTTGTTTATTGAAAACCATGTATGAACCATCTGTTTACTGAAACACACAGCATGCAGTCGTGCAGCACAGGGTTCTGACAAACCATGTATGAATCCTGTGTTCAATGAAAACCATGTATGAATCTTTATGTTCACTGAAACACACAGCACACAGTCGTATAACCCAGGGTTATGACAAACCATGTATGAACATCTGTTCACTGAAACACACAACACAGGATTCTGAAAACCATGTATGAACCCTTTGTTCACTGAAACACGCAGCACACAAACCCTTTGTTCAGTGAAACACACAACACAGGATTCTGAAAACCATGTATGAACCCTTTGTTCACTGAAACACGCAGCACACAAACCCTTTGTTCAGTGAAACACACAACACAGGATTCTGAAAACCATGTATGAACCCTTTGTTCACTGAAACACGCAGCACACAAACCCTTTGTTCAGTGAACACACACACAGGATTCTGAAAACCATGTATGAACCCTTTGTTCACTGAAACACGCAGCACACAAACCCTTTGTTCAGTGAAACACACAACACAGGATTCTGAAAACCATGTATGAACCCTTTGTTCACTGAAACACGCAGCACACAAACCCTTTGTTCAGTGAAACACACAACACAGGATTCTGAAAACCATGTATGAATCTTTATGTTCACTGAAACACACAGCACACAGTCGTATAACCCAGGGTTATGACAAACCATGTATAAACCGTCTGTCCACTGAAACGCACAACACAGGATTCTGAAAACCATGTATGAACCGTCTGTCCACTGAAACACACACATGAAACCCTTTGTTCACTGAAACAAACCAGTCATATAACCCAGGATTCTGAAAACCATGTATGAACCCTGTGTTCACTGAAAACCATGTATGAACCTGTGTTCACTGAAAACCATGTATGAACCCTTTGTTCACTGAAACACACAGCACACAGTTGTATTACCCAGGGTTATGAACAAACCATGTATAAACCCTATGTTCACTGAAAATAACCACACAGGATTCTGAAAACCGTGTATGAACCCTCTGTTTACTGAAAACCATGTATGAACCCTCTGTTTACTGAAAACCATGTATGAACCGTTTGTCTACTGAAACACGCAGCATACAGTCAGGCAACCCAGGGTTCTGAAAAACCATGTATGAACCCTCTGTTCACTGGAAAAAAAACCAGTCATGTAACCCAGGATTCACCCTTACCCCCATTCACTCAGTAACCACGCTCAATACTGCTCAACCTTAGCTTAGGGGAGAGCGAGTGCTCTGACCCCACTGAGCTATCCCTAAAAAAAAAAAAAAAACCCCAGCCTTACCCCTATTCACTCAGTAACCACGCTCAATACTGCTCAACCTTAGCTAAGGGAAAGCAAGTGCTCTGACCACTGAGCTATCCCTATAAAAAAAAAAAAATAATAATAATAATAAAAAGCTGCCTTACACCCATTCACTCAGTAACCACACTCAATACTGCTTAGGAACCACAGTGCACAAATCCAACATCACTCAGTCAAGAGTGCTAAATTTAGTGCTCCCCCTCCTTTTACCTAGTCCAAGTGGGGTCAGTTCCTGCTATAACTAGCACCAGCTGGCCCTACCAAGGCTGGGATGGGATGGATTAGTTTATTAGCAGCTGAGAGGAGCTGAAAGTGGGGGGAAACTGGCTGTTGTGCACACTGCGCTATCCCTACAAACCCCCCCCCCCCCCCAAAAAAAAGCAGCCTTACACCCATTCACTCAGTAACCACGCCCAATACTGCTCAACAGGAAAGCCAGTGCTGTGACCACACTGAGCTATCCCTACGAAAAAAAACAACAAAAAAAGCAGCATCCTTAACACAGCTGTCAGTTTCCCCCCACTTTCAGCTCCTCTAAGCAGCTAATTAACCCATCCCATCCCAGCCCAGATGGGGGCCAGCTGGTGCTAATTTAATTAATTAATTAATTAATTAATTTATTTGTTCTTTTATATCGAGGATAACAGAACAAGCAATCATGTGCTTTTTTTCATCCGGTCCCCGTGTGTATGCAGTTTTGTAAATATTGTCATCTGTTCCCACCGGCACACGATGGCCTACTCTTATGAAAAGCGGAACAGGATTTAACGTGTACGCAAGATGTTCTGCGTGCGTTCGCACACAGGACCTCGGTTTAAAGTCTCATCTGAAGGACTTTTGGGGAGAGTGGAGTCAGCACTGATGTTAACTCCAGGAAGAAAATTTCCTCGACCGGACTCGAACCCGGGTCTTCAAATTGCCAGCGCAATGTTCTGACCACTAGGCTATCCGCCCCCCTGCTAATTATAGCAGGAGCTGACCACACATGGACTAAGCTAGAAAGGAAGGAGTGCACTAAATTTAGCGTTCTTGACTTGGCCTCACCTAAGTGATGTTGGATTTGTGCACTGTGACCACACTGAGTTACCCCTAAAAAAAAAAAAAAAATTTTTTTTTAATAAAATTTTTAAGCATCCTCCTCCTCCTCCTCCTCACCGCCATCGTCGACGAACCAGCGCTGACGGCCGCCCATGGGGTCCTTGTCTTTGATGACCGCCACCAGCATGCCGACGGTGACGGCCATGTCCATGAGGTCGTGGGCGGGCATGGTCTGGGTTACCTGGTACAGTGTCTCCTCCCCGTACATCTGCCGCAGGTACACACGCTGGCTGTCCGTCTGGTTGCTGGGGGGCAGAGTCTGCACCACACACACACAGCACAGCATGGAGAGTGGTTTTTTTGTTTGTTTGTTTTTTTGGTTGTTTTGCTGTTGTTTTTTAGATCCGATTTTCATAATTTCCTGTGCATGCAGCTTTTTTTTTTTTTTTTTATAAATTTTTTTTAGATCAGATTTTCAGAATTTCCTGCGCATGCAGCGTGTTTGAGTAGGATCATACTTGAATGTAAGAATTTAAAAATCAGATTTTCAGCATGGAGAGTGTTCTGAACCATCACAGCTTGTTCGCGCATTGATTACAATTCGTATCAATATGGCCTGTCAGTATTGTCATTGCCCCTTCAGGAATGATTAACCCTTACAGCACTGAATATCTGCTGACAATTACTTCCCCTATCCTGAATTTCTGCCCAGGCGCTCTCCCTTTCAGTGCTGTCACCCGGTTTTCCGGCGATAACGGTACCAGAGGGGAGTTTGTTTATAGTGATCCGTCATGCGGCTAACTGGAATCAACGGACTCTGGAAAATAGTTTTGATACAGCAAACACTGCTTCTTCTTTCCCACGAGAATGTGTACAAAGCTTTGTGTGTGTGTGTATGTAAAATTTACCTGGGTACCCGTTTTGCACTCTTCTGCACATGAGAAACCCAGGAATTGAAGAAAATTCGGTAACGCCAGTTTTCCTCCTTACAGGACTGAAGGGTAGCAGAAAGCTGAGCCAGAAAACAGACTTATTGTACTGAAAGGGTTAAAACACAGGAAAAAGGTAAAGGTGTTCCCATAACCTATGCGGTCGTTGGGGAGCGAGATGTCAGAGACTTCAGCTTCTCCAGGGGCCAGCATGTTGAGGGCGGTGCACATCTCATCTCCATTGCTGCTTCACCCTCCCTGACCCTGAAGAGGGCAGGTATCTTTTTACAGCTGGGTGAACTGGGGAACTGGACTTGAGCCAAGGCTCATAAATAGTCACCCCTCCAACTGGTAACCATGCTCAATGCTGCTTAACTGTATTACATATACATTATATCGTAATAGTTCATTTTTCCAATAAGATCAAATGTTCTTTGAGTTGTTTTTATCATATGACACTTTTATTGTATTGCTTTGTTGTTGTATACCACTTTTAGTCGTGTATTGCATTGTTCTTGTATACCACTTTTAGTCATGGCACATTTCTCTGCATGAAGTGAAGTCTGGGCTACCCTCCCCATGGAGACCACATCACCACTAGAGCACTACCACACATTTGAAAAAACCCACAAAAGAATTCATGTCTGTACTTGTATCTCTTTTCCTATGGGTGGCTTTCATCGAGAGAATTTTGCCAGGCAAAAACTCTTGATGCCATGGGTTCTTTTACATGTAATGAAATGTGTGTTGCATGCAGGACCTCAGTTTATCATCCAATCTGAAAGATAAGCTCTCAGACTACCTCTCTGGTTCTTATTAGCACATGACTGCCATCACACTCAAAACAACATACAAAAAATAACAACACACACTAGGCCTACTCTACACTACATTGCACTTCACTACACTACACTACGCTACACCACACTACGCTACGCTACACTACACACACAAACACACTCACACACCACACACACACACACACACACACACACACACACACACACACACACACACACACACACTCACACACTCACTCACTCACTCACTCACTTACCCACCCACCCGCTCACCCACACACTACAATACACCACAACACACACACACACACACACACAAACAACCCCCCCCCCCCCCCCTCAAACACACACCACAAAAATAAACACACACACCAAACACTGCCCTTGACCACCTAACCTAACCCTCTCTCTCTACACAGCCACTGACCGGTGGGGGTTTGGACGTGTCGAAAGACTGGCGGGAACTGCGGCGGTCCAGCCTGAAGGCGTCCATCTTGGGATTGAAGCCACGCGGATGAAACTCAGCGTGGATATTTGATCCAGGGCCGCAGTGTGCCGGATGTTGAAATTCTCCATCACGTTTTCACTCGCGCCCAGAACTGACGGCAACTGTGCAATGGAAAACGGTCTTGTTAGAGAGTGTTTTTCCTCTGGAGTTATTAACATTAGTAAAGCCACTGCTGTAGTCTAGTGGTTAGGGCGTTGGACTCGTAATCTAAAGGTTGTGGTTCGATCCCAGCTTTCGGCTATGGCGTTGTGCCCTTGGAAAAGACACTTTATGGCTATTTTCTCACCACACCCAGGTGTAAAAGGGGTACCAACCTTGTGTTGGGGGTTAACCCTGCGATAGACTGGCATCCTAACCAGGGGGGAGTCTATGACTCTCAGTCGCTTAACGCCACAGAAACCGGGATAAGCACCGGCCTGATGAGCCTTAGGCTCGGGACAGACTTTAACTTTTTAACTAACATCAGTGACTACACAAGCACTGTTAGTGTTATCGTCCATGGTGTAATGTAGCCAATGTGTAACTTGATTGTTGTACAAATGATCACAGACACTGTTACTGTATCATCCCAGACTGTTACTGTATTGTCCATGATGTAATGTAGCCAATGTGTAACTTCATGGTTGTACAAATGATCACACATACATATGATGAAATGTAGCCAATGTGTAACTTCATGGTTGTACAAATTACCACACATACACTATGATGAAATGTAGCCAATGTGTAACTTCATGGTTGTACAAATGATCACACATACATATGATGAAATGTAGCCAATGTGTAACTTCATGGTTGTACAAATGATCACACATACACTGTTACTGTATCTTCCATGATGTAATGTAGCCAATGTGTAACTTCATGGTTGTACAAATGATCACACATACATTATGATGTAATACAGCCAATATGTAACTTCATGGTTGTACAAATGATCATACACACACTGTTACTGCATCATCCATGATGTAATATAGTCAATGTGTAACTTCATGGTTATACAAATGATCACACATACACTATGATGTAATGTAACCAATGTGTAACTTCATGGTTGTACAAATGATCACACACACATACAGTTTTACTGTATCATCCATGATGTAATGTAGCCAATGTGTAACTTGTTGGTTGTACTATCATACACACCACTGTTAGTTCAGGTTCAAATCTCATTAGAGAGGATTTTTCCTCTGGAGTTAACATCAGTGCCAACTCCACTCTTCCCAAAAGTCCTTTGGATGAGACTATAAACTGAGGTACCGTATGCAAAGAACATCTTGTGCACATGTTAAAACCCATTCTGCTTTTCAGAAGAGTAGGCTAGGCCATTGTGTGCTGGTGGGAACAGATGAAAATACATACACACAGGGACTGGATGTAAAAAAGCACACGAGTGCTTATTCCATTATCCCTGAAATAAAAGAACAAATAAATAAAATAAATAAAGTAGTTACTGCATGATGTATTATCATTGTTGTACACAGCCACTGTGCAATGTCATGGTTGTACGATTACACACACACACACACACACACACACACACAACACACACACAGACACACACAGACACACACACTGTCAGTGCTTAATGTATCACCACATTTACACATATTCGCTTCTCCTTCTTCTTCTTCCTCAAACAATCAGGCAACAACTACTGTTGGCTGTCATATGAGTGAAAATTCGTAGCTCTGCTGCTATGCACTTAACAAGTCAGGCCCAGCACATTCGACTTCAGCGAGGGAGAGAATACTGATATTTTTAGGTCTTTCTGAAAAAAAAGGCAGGAGAGTGGACCATGAAGGCAGATAATAGAGAAGATGGAGGTGATAGGAAGAAAAAAAAAAAGGCAGTGACAAAGAGAGGGATAGAAAAGAGGGAATTCCTAGCTCAGAATTTCCAGAAGGCGGGGATGCTATGTATACTGACAGACCCCCGGCATCTCCCTGGAGGAGTATACATTCACTGGTCACTATGTAATAGTTGCTCAATGATGATATCGTTGCGTAAGGAAGAGATTGTGCAATTATCCACACGTCATATCAATGCATTATGTGTTAAAAAAAAGTTAAAGTCTGTCCCGAGCCTAAGGATCATCAGGCCGGTGCTTATCCCGGTTTCTGTGGCGTTAAGCGACTGAGAGTCATAGACTCCCCTCCTGGATAGGACGCCAGTCTATCGCAGGGTTAACCCCCAACACAAGGTTGGTACCCCTTTTACACCTGGGTGGGGTGAGAAAATGACCGTAACGCATTATGTGACCATTGTTCAATTACGCACACACTGTAAAGTCTTACTGTATGATGCAATTCTTAAAAACTGTTGTTTATATTTATCATACATACCTCACAAATTCAAACAAATTTTTTTCAGTTTTTGTTGACACCTTTTTTCTCTCTCTCTCTCTTTCTCTGTCTCTCTGACACACACGCATGCACGTACGCATGCACACACAAAGTACAAGACCAAAAGGGAGGGGGGGGGGGGGGGGGGGGGAATTTTTACTTATTAAAAAACTGCCATTCCTCAAGAAACCTAGTTTATAGAATGATAAGTAAAGCCAATTCAGAAGTACCAGCAGCTGTTGTGCTACACACACACACACACACACACACACACACACACACACACACAACACACACACACACACACACACACAAGTTTATTTTCCAATATTTTATCAAAACAGTTAATAGAAACTTGAACACATCAGACTAAGCTTGATATGATTTTTGTTTGCCCTTTTTTAAAAAAAAAAAAACAACGACACAATTCCCTAAAAAAAAAAAAAAAAAATCCCTGTAATGTTCATGATATTCCATGGTTATTAAGGAAAATATTGGTCTATTTTTCATTATAAGTAAAAAAAAAAAAAAAAATTCAATAAATAAATTAAAAAAAAGTTGTTAAAAACCTATTTTCCAGTTTGTATGTTTTTGGCCTCAGTTCAAAAAGCAGTAACGACATTGTTTAGAGATTAGTTTGATATTCCCTGCTGCAGCTGTTGTTGATGTCTACACTTTCATTATCCACTGCTGTTTCATACAGACCGGCATGTAGACACAGGTATGGACACAGACTCAGACGCACACACACACACATGCATGTATGCATATATATGTATTCATTCAGCACTGGTGCACACGCGTGTACATACAGGCCACACACACACACACACACACACACACACACACACACACACACACACACACACACGCATGCACGCACGCGCGCATGCATGCATGCACGCATGTGCACACACACACACAACACGCACACACAAACACACCACACAACATCCCGCCCCCCCCCCCACACACACTAACACAAACACACAAACACACACTACACACACACACACACACACCACACACACCCCACACACACACACACACACACACACACATGTACACACACACTACACACACATACCCCCTCCCCACCCCCCCCACAAAACACACACACAACAGACACACACCCTCCCCCCACACACACACACACTAACAACACCCACACACAAACACCCTCCCCCCCACCACACAACACACACACACACACAAACACACACATACCCCCCCCCCCCCTCCCTCCCCATCCCCCCCGCCCCACACACACACACACACACACACGCACGCAGACATATCATGGCACCAGCTGACATACCATACCAACAGTGTGATATCATTGCTCATCGTCAGCGATTTAAGGCCAGACCAACCTCCACCCCTCATAAACACAGCACCAGTTATGTACAGCATTGGCCGTCTGCTACACCACACACACACACACACACACACACACACACACACACACACATACACACACACACACACACACACACACACACACACACACACACACACACACACACACACCATTTGCTGTCTGCTACACACACACACACACACACACACACACACACACACACACACACACACACACACACACACACACACAACACACAGCATTTGCTGTCTGCTACACACACACACACACACACACACACACACACACCAGACACACTACACACACACACACACACACACACTACACACATACAGACACACAGACTCACAGTCACACACACACACACACACACACACACACACACCATTTGCCGTCTGCTACATACACACACAACACACACACTCACACAGACACACACACACTACACATACACACACACACTCTAACACACACATACACCCCCCCCCACACACACACACACAGACACACTCACACACACACTACACACACACAGACACACACAGACACACACAGACACACAGACACACAGACACACACACACACACCTATCTGGGTTTCAACAGCCAGAGCAGTGATGTACATGTATACGCTACAGCAGCTGTCAATGGAAGCTGACTTGTTTGTTTGTTTGTTTGTTTGTTTGTTTGATCATGTTTTTGTTTATTTCTGTGCAACATCTCTCCCTCCTATCATAAAAAATATGTCAATGGTACCACACACATGCATGCATGCATGCACGCACGCACACACACAAGTGTGCGCGCACACACACACACACACACACACATTCTCTCTCTTCTCTCATATCTCCCTTCTCTTTCTCTCATCCCTCCCTCTCTCTCTGTCTCCCCCTTTCCCTCTCTCTCTCTCCCTCTATTCTCTCTCTCCCCCTCCTCCCCTCTCTCTCTCTCTCTCTCTCTCTCTCTCTCTCTCTCTCTCTCCTCTCTCTCTCTCTCTCCTCTCTCTCTCTCTCTCTCTCTCTTCTCTTTCTCTCATCTCATCCCTCTCTCTCTCTCTTCTCTCCCTCTCTCTCATCTCTCTGTATGTCTCTCTCTCTCAGGGACTGAAAAAGTTTAGTTTTTTTTTAATACACACCTTACTTCTTTTTCAATATTGTGCCCCCCTCACCCCCCTCTCTTTTATTCCCCTCTCTCTTCTGTCTTCTTAACAGAAAACATGACAGACTTGTTTGTTCCATGACAAAGAAATTTTTTTTTTCTAAAGTCATAGCAGGGATGTAAAATATTTTTTTTAAAAAACATCCATGAAAATGATCAACGATCTTTATTTAATCCAACCATCTGACAGGGAGAAAAATTTCTTAAAAACTGAATCACTGCCCCCCCCCCCCCCCCCCTCCCCCCCCCCACCCCACCCACATCTTGTCATAACAATGTGTGTCTTGGTTTACGGTTAATGAAACCAAACCAGATGTTTGTGATACTGATATACTCCGCTTCATTCAGACACCCTATGTGGAAGCTGTGCTTTAGTAATACTACCAAGTCCTGTCCTCTTCTTCTTCATCATCAAACATTCAGACAGCAACTATTGTTGTCTGTCATATGAGCGAAAATGCGTTGCACTGCCGTTCAGTGCCTGACAAGTCAGGCCCAGCACATCCCACTTCGGCGTGGGAAAGAACTGTTATCTATCTTCTAAGTCTTTCTGGGGAAAAAAGGACCAAGAAGGCAGAAAAGAAGACAAGAAGGAGGTGACAGAAAGAAAAAAGAACGAGGCAGAAACAAAGAGAGGGATAGAAAAGAGGGAACGCCTATCACAGAATTTCCAGGATACTATTCATTCTGACAGGCCTCCGGCATCCCCCAGGGGGAACAAAGGTCTGTGACTGAGGGCTTAACCTCTTAACTGCGCTGTGACAAACAGCATTTGTCATAGAAACTGTCGCCAGCAATGCTCAGTTGATGATTGCTGTTCTTCATGATTCAACGCTTTCTCTGTTTCATCCAGCATGTGCCTGAGCAAGATATGATAGCAGCGAAAGGGATATAGGGAAACACAGTATTCATCACCATGACATTACCTTACCTCACCAAGCCCCCTCACCACACAAAAACACACTTCCCTTTCAATATGACTAGGGTTTTACTGTGTTATACTAAAGAAAAAAAAAAGTCTTATGAATAGGTGGCTCTCTTACAAGAGAAAAAGACAGAGCTTTATGCTCCTCTCTCTCTCCTCTCTCTCTCTCTCTCTCTCTCTCTCTCTCTCTCTCTCTCTCTCTCTCTCTCTCTCTCTCACACACACACACACACACACACACACACACACCACACACACACACACACACATGTATTTACAGAGAGAGAGAGAGAGAGAGAGAGAGAGAGAGAGAGAGAGAGAGAGAGAGAGAGAGAGAGACAGAGAGAGAGAGAGAGACAGAGACAGAGACAGACAGAGCTAGAGACAGAGAGAGACAGACACTGAGACAGACAGACAGAGACAGACAGACAGACAGACAGAGAGAGAAGCCTACTTTAATATCTAAGTTCACTACCCAAGCCCCTGAAATCCTGAACCAGAAAGTCTTAACACTACACTCACACAATCTGCCGAGAAACTGTCACATCCGCAGTAACAAACAGTGGGATGGGGTGGGAGTGGGATGGGATGGAAATAGGATGGGTATGGGATCAAACTGTTGGAGAGTGTGGGGGGGGGGGGGGTGAGGGTAGGGGGTGGAGTGAGAATGGGAGGGGTGGGGGTGCCGTGGGGTGGGGGGCAAAGGGAGAATCAAGGTACAGTAAAGGTGTAAAAAAAAAAAAAATAATAAAAAAAAACCTTCCAAAATTAATGATTGAAGTATTTCATAGGAAAACCAACAGACATCACATTAAAACAAAACACACACATCAGATCGAACAAACAAAGGAACAAAGGAAACTGAACACACACAAACAAAGAAAAACGCTACACCCTTAACCCATGTCTCGCCAGACAGGGGCTGAATCAGTGACAAAGTTACAAAGACTTCGTACTTTGTACAACAATGAGAAGGACAGAAACAGAGTAGTCAGATGTCAAAGGGTTAATCAAATTAATCACCAGAGGCATCACAATGTATGGAAGATTCGCTCCATCAAAAAGTGTATATTATAAGTCACTTTCATTCCTAAAGCACTAATCATTAACGTAAAAATAATGTTCACCATGAAAATAGCAATTTTCATTTTGAAAACAACAATTTTGAACCAAAATTATGATTTTTCTAAAGCCAAAATCTCAGACAGATGCTCTTAGAGTGGAATGCCCATTGCACCAACTGTCATTTTCACAAAATAAAACAGTAAGTTTATCATTTAGACTTAGGAAAAAAAAGAAAAAAAGAAAAGCTTGAGCAAAAGCAATTACAACAGTAAGGTTGACTCTAGCTAACTTTTTCTTGGCCACAAGTAAAATCGTAACTTTTAAGAATACAGCTCAAAGACTGATTATGTCAGAAACATTCTACTTAAATTTCTCATCAACATGACGATGATATTGATGCATAACTACTAGCACCCCCACCCCATTTCTTACCCCCTCCCCTCTTCCAAACACAAGCAAGAGGATTCAACATAGAGAGGTGCTTCTCAGTGCAATAATAATAATATTAAAAAAAACTGGAATGAAAAATATTGAAAAATGTTATTTTTCAGGGAAGTACATGGCTATTTCAAGGATGAAAAGAACAAATACTAGCTTCTGATGTACAACAATCTTACAGAGAATGACGATGATAATGATGATGATGATGATATGTGTGTGTGTGTGTGTGTGTGGTGTATGTGTGTTGGTGTGTGTGTGTGTGTGTGTGTGTGTGTGTGTGTGTGTGTGTGTGTGTGTGTGTTTTGGTGTGTGTGTGTGTGTGCATGTGTGTGCTTATGTTTGCGCGTGCGGGCATGCTTGTGTTTGTGTGAGTGTATGTGTGTGTTCCTGTGCATGCATAGGCATATGTGTGCGAGAGAGAAAGCATGTATGTGTGTACATATATGTGCAAATACATTTATACATATGTGTATGTATTGGTCTACAACGAAAGGGCACAATTTTGTTCATACACTCATTGAAGTCATTATGATGACCATGTGCACATACAAATCTTTATTAAAAAAATTTTTTAAATTTTAAAACCCCAAAACAACAAAGAAAAAAGGGTAAGAGTACACAACAAGACAAAGACAACTGCATCCAGATAAAAAAAAAAATCAGTCCAGGCGTCACACAAAGACAGTCAGATACACACGTCAGTAGAGATGCTGAGAAAATGCAGAGTTCAGAGCAGTCTAGGCATTGTCAGTAAGACCAGTCATCACCACAGAAACAGATTCATATACACAGGTCAGTGGCGATGCTGAGAGAATGCGGAGTTTAGAGCAGTCTAGGCATTGTCAGTAAAATCAGTCATCACCACAGAAACAGATTCAAATACACAGGTCAGTAGCGATGCTGAGAGAATGCGGAGTTTAGAGCAGTCTAGGCATTGTCAGTAAGATCAGTCATCACCACAGAGACAGATTCATATACACAGGTCAGTGGCGATGCTGAGAGAATGCGGAGTTCAGAGCAGTCTAGGCATTGTCAGTAAGATCAGTCATCATCACAGAGACAGATTCAAATACACAGGTCAGTGGCGATGCTGAGAGAATGCGGAGTTCAGAGCAGTCTAGGCATCGTCAGTAAGGTCAATCCCCCTCACACAGAAAAAAAGTCAAACACAGAGGTCAGTACTGATACAGAGACAAAGCGGAGTTCACAGCAGTCTGGGCATCATCAGAAAGTTCATTCAGCATCTCAAAGAAAAGACCAACACAGAGGTCAGCAGCATATCATGAGAAAAGGCGGAGTTCAGAGCAGTCTAGGCATTGTCAGGAGGGTCAGTCTTCATATTACACACAGGAGTAAAATACAAGTCTTTCGGATGAGACTGTAAACCGAGGCCCTGTGTGAGAACGTATGCATAACATCTTGCGCACACGTTAAATCCTGTTTCGCTTTTCGTAAGAGTAGGCTATCGTGTGCCGGTGGGAACAGATGACAAATTTTATACAACTGCATACACACGGGGACTG
>CM060337.1:42550714-42580714 GCA_030674155.1 Stramonita haemastoma
TCCCCACTCCTTTAAAAAAAAAAAAAATTCCCTATTCCTCCCCACCCAAACCCCAATTGTTCTTGCTTGTCTTTGTTCAATTCATAAAAAACCCACTTATTTTTAAATCCCCACAGGGGAACCCATTAGATTTGATTCTTTCCTCCTTCCTTCCTTTCTCTGACCTGCATCTGGTCCATGTAGGTCATGACGTTCCTCAGCAGCACCTTCACTGCCTTCTCTGCTGACCGAAACTTGGTCTCCTCCTGCTCAAACACCTCGTCTCTCAGCTGGAAAAGGCACACAGAGTGGGGGTCAGGTAAAACAGGGGCTAACTGCCTGCATGTTTCCTTACATATCTCTCTTTCACTCTTATACACACACATACATGCATGCACAGAAGCATGCACAGACACACACAAACAACACACACACTCACACACACATGCACAGAACCATGCACACACACACACACACACACACACACACACACACACACACACACACACACGCAAAGAATCATGTATGCAAACATACACACACACTTACAAGCTCCCCACAACCCCCCCCCCCCCCCCCCCCCCCCCCCCCACACACCTACCACAACTCAATAACAGACACTGACGGAGACACACAAATACACTGTAACACACACACACACACACACACACACACACACACCACACACACACACACACACACACACACACACACACACATGTGGAAAACAGATAAAAGGGCAGTGAGTTACATAGAGATAAAGGGGAACATACCAGCAAAATATTGATTTCTTATACATATCTCGGTTGGTAATCCAAATATTCTGGTGAGCAACCAACCATCCAACCAAGTAGCCAACCAACCAACCAGCCAACAACCAACCATCCACCCAATCAACCAAGTAGCCAACCAACCAACAAACCAACCAAATAGCCAACCAGCCAACTAAAAAGCCAACCTATCAATCAACCAACCAACCAACCAAACAGCCAAGCAGCCAAAGAACCAACCTCCAGCAAAGCAACCATACAGCCAGCCAAGCAGCCAACCAACAAAGCAGCCAGCTAAGCCACCAACCAGCCAAGACACCAACCAGCCAACCAACCAACCAACAAGGCAGTTACTCATCCTCCAGTACCTGCAGCCTGATGCCAAGGTTTGTGGACAGGCGACCCCGCATTCTTGAGGACTTCCAAACAGCCAATCAAACAGCCAACCAGCCAATTAACCAACCAGCCAACCAACCAACCAGCCAACCAACCAACCAACCAGCCAAGCCACCAATGAGTTACATCCAGTACCTGCAGCCCAAAGCCCAGATTAGTGGACAGGCGACCCCTTATTCTTGAGGACTTCCAAACAGCCAAGCAACCAACCAACCAAGCCACCAACCAGCCAGCCAACAAGCCAACCAGCCAAGCCAACAAGCCAACCAGCCAAACCACCAATCAGTTACATCCAGTACCTGTAGCCCAATGCTAAGGTTTGTGGACAGGCAACCCCTCATTCGTGAGGACTTCCAAACAGCCAAGCAAACAACCAACCAACCAACCAGCCAACAAACCAACCAACCAGCCAACCCACCAACAAACCAACCAACCAATCAGTTATATCCAGTACCTGCAGCCCAATGCCCAGGTTAGTGGAGAGGCGACCCCGCATTCGTGAAGACTTCTTCTTGATGGAGTGGAAGTTCAGTTTGGCGATCTTCATGGCAAAAGACTGGTCCGAGTCCCTCTTGTACTTGAACACTGCACACAACCGGCAAAAACCTCCATCAACATTGCTTGCTAATAAGGGGCACTACTACAAGATAAGTCGCAGCGTCTAAATTGTAAAATCAACACGTGAAAATAATCTTTTTTAAGTCATCTTTGTATGTATATAATAATAATAATAATAATAATAATAATAATGATAATAATGATAAAACAGAAGACAATCTCTAGCTCGGAGCATCCAAAAAGACGCTGACCAGAAACACAAATGGACACAAGACACTTTGCCACCCTCACATTTCCCGGCATCCAACAGCACTCACTCACACAAGACACTTTCCCACCCTCACATTTCCCAGAATCAGACAGCACTCACTCACTCAAGACACTTTCCCACCCTCACGTTTTCCCGGCAAAAGACAGCACTCACTCACACACTCACTCACTCACCCAGGTCTTTCCTGCGCTTGTACTCATTGATGGCGGTGGCAACATCCGTCATCGCCCGAATGGCGTTGTTGATGGCGCTCTTATCAGGGTGGTCGTTTTCCGTGCTCTGAAAACAGCGCCATTTTTTGTGTTAAAAAATAATGGATAATATATGTGTGTGTAGTCATGTATGGACACACATACGTACACATGCACATACCCTTGCGTCTGCATGCATACAAGTTTTGTGTGTGTGTTTGTTTGTTTAATTTTTTTGTTCCTTGGCTACAGCTCCAAGGTTCACCAATGGTGAGATTTTTGCGTATGTGACCATTTTTGCCCACCATGAAGGTAGCCACATTCCGTCTTTGGAAATGTATGCTTGGTATGTTTGTGTTACCATAACCCACCAAACACTGACATGTATTATGGGATCTTTAACGCGTCATATTTGATCTTCTGTAGTGTATGCGTATATACACAAAGGGAATGAAGACACTGGCAGGTCTGCACTTGAAGTTGACCTGGGGGATTATAAAAAAAAATTCCCACCACCCCTAATTCACCAGATGATGACACATAACTTCACAGACCCATGGGATTGAAGTCGAATGGTCTTAAACACCTGGCTATAGTGTCTATCAATGCATACAAGTGCTACAGAATGTAGGACGATTGGAAGCTGTATGATAAGGGGGGTTGTATGATATGGGGGGCTGTAGGATGATGGGGGCTGTAGGATGATGGGGGCTGTAGGATGATGGGGGCTGTAAGATGATGATGAGGGCTGTAGGATGATGATGATGGGGCTGTAGGATGATGAGGGGGGCTGTAAGATGATGATGATGGGGGCTGTAGGATGATGATGGGGGCTGTAAGATGATGATGATGGGGGGTGTAGGATGAGGGGGGGGGCTGTAGGATGATGATGATGGGGGCTGTAGGATGATGATGATGATGATGAGGGCTGTAGGATGATGATGATGAGGGCTGTAGGATGATGATGATGAGGGATGTAGGATGATGATGATGAGGGATGTAGGATGATGATGATGAGGGCTGTAGGATGATGATGAGGGGGGCTGTAGGATGATGATGAGGGGGGCTGTTGGATGATGATGAGGGGGGCTGTTGGATGATGACGATGGGGGCTGTAGGATGATGACAATGGGGGCTGTAGGATGATGATGAGGGCTGTAGGATGATGATGATGGGGGCTGTAGGATGATGATGATGGGGGCTGTAGGATGATGATGATGGGGGCTGTAGTATGATGATGATGGGGGCTGTAGGATGATGATGATGATGGGGGCTGTAGGATGATGGGGGCTGTAGGATGATGATGATGAGGGCTGTTGGATGATGATGAGGGGGGCTGTAGGATGATGATGAGGGGGGCTGTAGGATGATGATGAGGGGGGCTGTAGGATGGGGGTGGGCAGGATACCTTGAGAAGCTCATGCAGCAGGAGGGGGTATTTGAGGATACGCTGCACAGGTTTGATGAGCATGGCCTCCACGTCAAAGATGTTGGTCCTTCGCCGCATCTCCTCCACCTTGGCTGCAAAGTACTGGCACGCCTCCGGCATCTCGCGGTGCTGTAGCAACACACAGGGTGAATACATGTAGACTTGTGTGTGTGTGTGTGTGTGTGTGTGTGTGTGTGTGTGTGTGTGTGTGTGTGTGTGTGTGTGTGTGTGTGTATGTGGGTGGGTGTGTAATGCACGCATACACACACATGCATGCATACACACACATGCATGCACACACACATGTATGCATGTGCACGCATGCACACACACACACATGCACACACATAGTGACACACACTCACAGACATACACATAATCACAGACACAGACACACACATACAAAAAAGAAAAAACAACAATATAGTGTGAGAATGTAACATACAGCGCTTCTTCATTTCTTTTCATTGTTATCGCACCTCACGTATTGGAGAGAATTGGTAACTGGAATGAGTATCATGACTCATTCACGTTTTGCCCATGTTGTTTGAATGTGCATACCTAGCATTTTGATAGTGCTTTGTATGGGTGTTTGTGTGTGTGTTGGAGAGGGAGAGAGATGGGGAAGGAGGAGAGAGAGAGGGGAGAGAGGGGGTAGAGAGAAAGAGTGAGGGAGAGAGGGTGGGAGAGAGAGAGAAAGAGAGAAAAAGAGAAAGAGAGAGAGGGGGAGAGAGATAAAAAAAAATTCATTCTTTTATATTGAGGATAATGGAATAAGTACTCATATACTTTTTTACAACCAGTTCCTGTGTGTATGCAGTAGACAGAGGGACAGAGACAGACAGAGAGACAGACAGAGAGACAGACAGAAACAGAGACAGAATTAATATTACACTAGCGTATGTGTTTGTAAGCACACTTATGCATACATGCATGTGTGCACACATACACACATGTGAGCATGGCTGCCTGTTAGTGTGTATGCAAAAGTGCTTTTTTTTTTTTTTAAGATTGAATTTTATTACTTTCTGTGAGAAATGTTTTCTGTTTCCTGTCTTATAATAGATATGGCTAGTAACCGACATGAATTTCTCTGTTTCTTCACAAGATAAAGTGTTGGTATTGGTACTGGTACTGATACTGGTACTGGTATATATATATATATATATATATATATATATATATATATATATATATATATATATATATATATATATATATACACACATCTGCCGTTAACCCTTTCAGTACGGTAAGCCGGGTTTCTGAGGTGCAGAGGAGTGTAAAACGGGTACCAAGGTAAATTTTACACACACACACACACACACACACACACACACACACACACACACACACACACACACACACACAATGCTCTATAAACATTCTCGTGGGAAAAGAAAAGCAGTGTTTGCTGTATCAAAACTATTTTCCAGAGTCCCATTGATGCCAGTTAGCCGCATGACGGATCACTATAAACAAACCTCTCCTCTGGTACCGTTATCACCAAAAAAACTGGCTGACAGGACTGAAAGGGAGAGCACCAGGGGCAGAAATTCAGGATAGGGGAAGTAATTGTCAGGGGATATTCAGTACCGAAAGGGTTAATTAAAGCAGTCATTTTGAACGAGGCTGATGGCCCTGTGTCAGCTGGCACACATGCAATATTAAATATTATATTCCATTATTGCACATTTCATCCTCATTAATGGTCTTCTATTCGGTACTTAACATCAGGACAAAACCATCTAAAACAATCTAACCTTAAAACACTACTACCCAAAAAAAACATTTTGTAAATATATTATTACATAAAAACTAACAGTTTACACTGGGGGGGAGAGAGAGAGAGAGAGAGAGAGAAGAGAGAGAGAGAGAGAGAGAGAGAGAGAGAGAGAGAGAGAGAGAGAGGAGAGAGAGAGAGAGAGAGAGAGAGAGAGGGAGGGAGGGAGGGAGAGAGACAGAGAGACAGAGACAGAGACAGAGAGGACGGGAGGGAGGGAGGGAGGGAGGGAGAGAGAGAGAGAGAGAGAGAGAGAGAGAACTCAAGAACTCAAGAATTTAATTGTATAGGCTATTCAACCCGTTACAAATCCATAAGTAATCATGTATGATTGGATACTTTGAATAGAGCATTATATTAATACAAAAGCATATTTTGAAATCAGCATCAATTACTCGAAGAACATAGCACAAGAATTCATGATGACATTATCGGCGTTTGTTGGAATGATAAATAAATCTGCCCAGATCATGGACACACGTATCATCTTGCATCTTGAGAGAGAGAGAGAGAGAGAGAGAGAGAGAGAGAGAGAGAGAGAGAGAGAGAGAGAGAGAGAGAGAGAGAGAGAGAGAGAGAGAGAGAGAGAGAGAGAACACTGAACACTGAACACTGAACACTGAAATGGTTTAATGGTACCTTGGCCTTGGACCACAATACACCAGGTGAGGGGGGCAGGGGTGTGAGTGTAATGCAAAATGACAACATTGATAGATTTGTCACTTACTATGGCAATAAAAAAAATGAAAGCATGGATAAATTTCACACCTACTATACAATGAAAAATCAGAGCATGGATACATCTCCTACATATCATAGCAATGAAAAATGACAGCAATATCATAGTTCACACAGACCACTGCAATGAAAAATTAAATCATGAATAGATTTCTCACCTACTATAGCAATGAAAAAATGAAATCCTGGATAAATGTCATATATAATATAGCAATGAAAAATGAAAGCATGGATACATTTCACACCTACTATAGCAATGTAAAATGAAAGGATGGGTAAATTCCACATACTCTATAACAATGAGAATGATAGCACGGATAAAGTTCACACATACCATAGCAATGACAAATAAAAGCATTGATACATTTCACACATACTTCAGCAATGAAAAATGAAAGCATTGATACATTTCATACCCATTATAGCACTGAACACTGAAAGCATGGATAAATTTCACACCCACAATAGCAATGAGAATGAAAGCAGGAATAAATTTCACTCACACTATAGCAATGAGAATGAAAGCATGGATAC
The DNA here is from genome assembly GCA_030674155.1 of Stramonita haemastoma. Lineage (NCBI taxonomy): Eukaryota > Metazoa > Mollusca > Gastropoda > Neogastropoda > Muricidae > Stramonita > Stramonita haemastoma. Next base: position 42,557,364 of record CM060337.1, read on the forward strand.
ATTTCACAAATACTAAAGCACTGAAAAATGAAACCATGGATAAATTTCACACCTACAATAATACAATAATAATAATAGCAACAACAACAACAACAAATTCACATATATTGTAGCAATCAAAAATGAAAGCATAGATAAATTTCACACCTACTATATCGATGAAAAATGAAAACATGGATAAATTCCACATCTACTATAGTCATGAACAATGAAAGCATGGATAAGTTTCACATATACTGTAGCAATGAAAAATGAAAGCATGAGTACTTTTCACACCTGCCATAGCAATAAAAGTGGAAAGTATGGAAAAATTTCACATATTCTATAACCATGTAAAATGAAAGCATGGATAGATTTCACAGTACCATGGCAATGCAAAATGTAAGCATGGGTAGATTTCACACAGTGAGAGCATGTTTAGAGTAAACTGCCTCATGAATACCAGTCTCACTTCCTTTCCAAATAACGTTGTATATAATTTCAAACCAGTAACAAGAACACACACACACACACACACACACACACACACACACACACACACCCCACACACACAACACACACACAACAGACGCGCGCGCGCGCGCGCATGCACGCAGGCATGGGGGGAGAGAGAAGAGAGAGAGAGAGAGAGAGAGAGAGAGAGAGAGAGAGAGAGAGAGAGAGAGAGAGAGAGAGAGAGATGGAGGACACTGAACACTGAAATGGCTTAATTGCACATCGGCCTTAGGCCACAATACAATATAGACAAGAAAATAGGAGAATATAATAATATAGCATTGCTCAACAGTTTTCTACAATCACTGGTTAACTTAAGCTCTTATACATCTCAAACCCGCTACAATTCAAAACTTCTGAATATTATCTAACCACAGTTTACATTTCACTTTTACTGTAATGATAAGAATAAGAGACATTAGTATAAAAGCGGGAGATAATGAAAAAATATATGATCATGTTATGCCACGAATTCCTGACGATATGCATTTATAAACAAAGTATATTTCACACTGGATTACCTAATAGACTTAAAGTATTTTCTTCCGCCTATCGATTGCATGAAATACATATTTAGATACATTATATCTGTGCATAGGATCAGTGGCTCTGAGTAACATATGCAGTGAAAGTTCTTTTGATTCTTTTAGAAATTTTACCCTTAAATCTACATAAGCAGCACAAATGAACACAAAATGTTTTTCATTTTCAATTTCGTTTTTACAGAATGGGCAGAATTTATCATGAACAGATTGACTATAGCGGTGTACATTATTGTTAAGTGGTAGAACATTAAACCTTAATTGCGTAATGGCAACACGAAGACAATAATTTTCGATATCTAAAACATAACTTTCTTTTTCAAAAATAGTTTTAAATGATCTATAAAATTGGTATCGGTCACGATCTCTAATAGTTCCTGACCATTCTTGGACAAACATATCGATGAGTCTCTGCTTAAATATGCTAAGAAACTTTTTAACATCCCCAACGCCCTGTTGCAACCAAACAATATTAAATCCAGTTAAGCATAAAACTTCTCTTATTTTCGAAACCCAGCACTGTTTTCCGGAATTATCTAGATGCAACAGCATTTGATACGCCTTGTATGGTAACCGTTCACTATCCATTTCTAATAGCTTAAACCAATATCTTAAGCAAGCAGTGTATGAATTTACAAAGAGTGGATATCTACACAAGTCTCCATATATCATTTTGTTTGGTGTTTTGGTTGGCACACCTAGAAATCTTTTACATGCCATCATGTGGACTTTTTCTATATGTTCTAACTGGGTTGTTCCCCATACTTCTGCAGCATATAGCAAGATAGGTTGTATTTTTGTATCAAAAATTTTGAAAAAAGTATTTGCTGACATCTCTTTATATTTCCGAAAAATTCTATTTAGCTGAACTACTGCCTTTTTGCCTTTTGAAACTAGATGCCATGTACCGTTTTTTGCACTGATCATGGTAGTGAACTTGAATCCTAAATAACAATAATTGTTTACTACTTCTAACTTTTCACCATTGTAGAACCATTTCTCATGTTTACCAAGAAAGCCCCCTTTTCGAAATACCATTACTTTTGTTTTATCTATGTTTACAGTTAACTTTATCTTATTACAGCAGTTTTTTAAAATATCTAATTGATTCTGGAGGCCACCTGGTGTTGTTGATATCAAAGCCACGTCATCTGCAAATAACAAGATGAATAACTCCATAATATCTGGAAATAGCTGCACCCCATGTTTACCCTTTTCATTGATTTGTTCTGCTAGCTGGTTTACAAATATTGAAAACAGTGTGGGGCTAAGAACACAGCCTTGCCTTACCCCAATGGGACAATCAAACATTTCAGTTAATTCAAAATTTGCTCGAACACATGATTTCAATGACCTATACATAGCTTGAAGTGCACCAAAGAATTTACCCTGTACACCTTGATTTTGAAGGCACTGCATGAGTTTGTTATGTTGAACAGAATCAAAAGCTTTTCTGAAATCTACAAAAGCAACATAAAGTTTTCTTCCTTTTTTGTTCATGTGGTTCTGAATAATTGCGTATAGTGTAAATATTTGGTCAACTGTTGAATATTTTCTTCGAAACCCTGCTTGACATTCTGAAATTAAGTTATTGCTCTCTAACCAGGTATATAATCGTGTATTAAGTATTGAAGTATAGCATTTAGATATAGTACTTAAGAGAGACACTCCCCTGTAGTTATCAACATCATTTAGGTTTCCTTTTTTATGTAATGGTATGATTATAGCTTTTGACCATTCATGTGGGTAGATTCCTCGCTCAAAAATAACATTAAATAATTTTGTAAGAAATTTTACAACATTACTACTACCGGCCTTTAGCATTTCAGCTAAAATATCATCTATCCCACTTGCTTTACCCTTTTTAAGTCTACCAATTGCCTGAACAATTTCTGCTTCTAATATTTCTTTATTCAGTGTATTATCTATTTCATCTGAAAATTCAAACTCAGTGCTATCATCCCTTTCAAACTCTTCAGTATTATCTTGGAAAACAGTTTTAAAATGTTTATACCACTCATCAGTACTGATATCATTTACTACCTTTCTCTTACTTGTACAACCCATTTTCCTCAGCTCATTCCAAAAGTGTGACCCATTGTTAATTTTATTTGTTAATGCTTCAGTCTTTTGCTTTCTATAAGTGTGCCTTTTAGTTTTCAACAAATGCCTGTAATGCTTTCTTGCTGTAACATATATTTGCCTATCTACTTCTTTTCGACTTGCTCTAAACTGTTTTAGTTTTTTTCTACATTCATTTTTTGCATTTTTACATTCGAAGTCAAACCACTCTGATCGTTGTACTCTATGAATATGACATCTTTTGAGCATGCATTTGCTAGACTCTTTTAAACAATCTACAAATATATCTAAAGCTCTGTCTATATCATCATCTAAGTTATTCATGGCCAACATCAGTCTGTTTTGAACATCTATACTCTCCCAAGATTTCTTGAAATCATTTTCTTTTGCCTCATTCCACATAAATTTTTCAAACACAGCATTGTCATTTACTTTCCTGTTATCAGAATGGACATCCCTGTTTTCAGCTGCTTTCACCTCCAGGACAATGGGTAGGTGATCAGATTCTACAAAGTTTTCAACCTCTAAAGATAATATTTGAATTGAAGAAAAAAGTTCAAGAGATAAGACAAAATAATCCACAGTGCTTTCCCCTGCATATCCTACATATGTACAACTTTCATCAAAATCTGCTTCACTCAGCCCATTCAATATAAGACAATCATACATGTTACACAATTCAATAAGTTGTTCACCAAATCTGTTAACAGTACCATCTTGTGATTTCCTTTAGAACGGGTCATTATTAGAAACAGACATTTCTTCAAAATCAGTGCTATCCCCATTAAAGGAATAATTCCTTTGTGCTGTTCTTGCATTCAAATCCCCATTTACAATAATATCAAAATCACTATGTGAATGATATAGTTGTGCTAAGCATTGCTCTAGGATCTCTAAACCAAAGTCATCTCCTTGACCATTCCAGAAAGAAGAATCATATGGAGGAATATAACAACACAAAAACATAATATTTTTATCAGTTGAAAAAAGGCATTTATCAATATTTAACACAACAAAGTTTTCTTGCTCCACATTCACACGTTCTATAAACCTAGTAAATGTTTTTCGCACTAACACAATCACACCACCAGAGTATCTCCCTTGCTGGGATAATTTCTTTGCCTTTGATGAGAATATTACATACTCATTAAATAAATCAGATTCAAATTCAAAACTAACAAAAGTTTCAGTTAAACATACAAAATCATAGGAAGTAATAAAGTTAATGAAATCAACATTTTCTAATTTTGGAAGGAGACCATTTACATTGTAATTCAAAAATTTAACAGAACTATTATTTACATTTTGTACAGAGGTTGTTTCATTTGGGCATGAAAAGATAAGGTCCTTTTTTGATGATAAAGTGGCCCGGCCGAATTCCTATCTGCTGGTGCCTGAAGCACCTTTCTTTTTGTGCTGTGGCACAGACTGTTGTGGTTTGCTTTTGTCCCCTGTCTGATTGGCGGACTCAGCTTTTTTAAAGGACTCCACAATATTGCTTTGACTGCTGGATCTAGCTGCAGTTTTCTGGCATGTCTGCTTGTTTAGTCGAGAGCTAGAAGCAGCCCTCTTAGGTCGTGCACTGCGTGGTGCAGGCAAGTTTGTAAGGGTCTGACTCCTTACTTGATCAAAGTCATCGCATGTTTGATCCTTATCTTGTCTATCATATGCATGCTCCTTATTTTGTTGATCACATGCATGTTCATTGTCTTGTTTATCAACTGAATCATTAATATTTTTATTTTCATTGACTTTATCATCTGTGTCAGTCATGCTTGTCTTGACTCTATTACTCTCAGTCACATTTGTCTTTCTGTGTGTTGCTCTTCGTGCATGACTTAACTCCATAGAACCATCACTGGAGATACTGTTTGTTCTGAGCCTGCTTGTTGACTCTGCACTGAATATTTTCTCTTGAGGCACTGTGATACTATTAGTGTCACTTAGCACACTGTCATCATCACTTGGCACATTGTCACCATCACTTGTCACTATATCCTGCATTTCAGATTTATTCTCGTGTGGTTCAGGGATGAGGTTGATACTGTCAAAATTGTCACTGTGTGGGGTTCCTTCCACACTCCTATATTGGTGCTGATGCTTATTGACAGTTTTGTTGGCACCGTCTTCCTCAGTAGGAACTAAACTATGTTTGCTGACTCTCTGTGGACCACTTGTGGTTCTGAAGCTGTCTCTGGTTGACTTTGTATTCACAACACTAGACTGTTGGAGATAGTCCTTTTTCATGACATTTCTCTTGTGAGTAGAGTTGTTTTGTTCATGTAGTGCACCATTTTGCACCACCTCCTTGTACGACCTGGCACCTGGAACAACCGGCACAGAGTCCTTCCTTCCTTGGTCTGGATGACGGGATTGAGTCAGGTGTCTTGGTCTGCCTTCTGCTCTGGAGTTGATACCTGAGTGATTCTCCACATCTGCCTGTCTGTGGGGCTTGTCCTTTCTCCTGCTTGAGTGCTGATGCGGTGGACTGTTTCTTTTTGACCAGTGACTTGGAAAGAAGTCAGCCTCATCCTGTTGAGCGTTGTCAAAATGATGTCTTTCTGGCTGGTGCCTGTATTTGGGATACCTATTAGCCTGGTAGCTATTTGAGTACCAGGAGTTTTTATTCCTGTTGTACTCTCTCTGTCCTCCAGACTGTAGTTGAGGCCTGTTGTCTTCTCTATAACTGTGGCTGAATGACCTTGATTGCTCCTTGTCCCGTACATAGAGTTTTCTGCCATGGTAATATGCAGTCTTGCCAAGACCACGGTGAAACTCTAGCATTTCTCTCTGGTGCGTGGTGAGGTCTGCAGCTACCCGGATACCACTAGCTCTCAGCTTGTCCCTAAGGTCTTTATCCCCCAAAATAGCCATCTTGTCTGCCCATCTCCAGAACTTTACAAGTATTTGCCGAGGTTCTTCACTATGAGAGCGTGGCCTTCCAATACGAAATGCTCTCATGATGTCATCCTGTTGCCAACTGGGAGATGGTAAATGGCTGTTCAGGACATCTATAATGATCTGGCTTGTCACATGCTCATCTTCTCGGCTGAACTCACCAACGCCAATAAATCTCAGGTTAAGAGCTCTGGAGTCTTGTTCAGTGGATTCCAGTTTTCTCTCCAGCAGCTCTATCCTGTCTAGCATTGTTGTGTTGTCCTCTTTTATTTCTTTTATGTCTTCTGCATGTTCAAGAACTTTTTCTTTTAGCTGGCTGACTTCAGTGCAGAAGCATGCAATATTGTCCTCTAGACTACGAAATTTTTCATCAATATTGTCTTTCAGCCCTGCCAAATGACCTTGTAGACCATATCGCATTTGGTTAAACTGCCAGTCAATAAAGTGCAGCAGATTACCTTGAGGTGTAACAGCCATATTCTATGAAGCTTTTCATGTGCCTGTGTTTGAAGGAAGTCAGCTTTTTGTTTACCACACGTGATCACATACTTTGACAACACAGTTAAATGTGCACACGTCACGAAAATCCGTTTGCTTGCAACTAGTGTCCATTCAGCATTGCAGAATAAGCATGCGCACGAATAGCACGTGCAACCGGAGATGAAAAAAACATGAAGGTACGTGAGTTATGCCGGCCATCTTCCAACAAATATTCCTTCTATATGTCATTGTAAGTTTTCAAATGTTAATTGCAGGCACATTACTAACCTCATTTTGATTGTGGTTACATCTTCATATGCACACTTACACTACACACACCTCAACCAAATTTCAGCTACATCACTTCACACAAACCGCTACTATTTCTAAAGAAAACACAGAGCTGTTTCTGCACGTCTTTCACTTGTCACTGCATCATCCAAGCCCCCCGAGAGAGAGAGAGAGAGAGAGATAGAGAGAGACAGACAGACAGACAGACAGACAGACAGACAGACAGACAGACAGACAGAATGAATGAATGAATGAATGAATGAATGAATGAATGAATGAATAATCTTTATTTTTCAAGGGTTCAGAGTAAGTATTACATACTTTTTTTTCATCAGACCCTTGCCCTGATCAGGGAATAAAGCTAAGAGAAAAATTCAGATAAAAAAAGGGTAATAGCAACCCCCTACCCCCACAAACCAGCATCACCAACAACCTATATTTTAAAAGAAGATGGGATACATTCGACAAAAGGCGTAATCTCCAGCTGGATACACTGATAATTATTTAAACAAAAGAGAAAGACATGTATTCACAAATACATGTTCCACAGCTGACCCGAATATTATTGAGAGAGAGAGAGAGAGAGAGAGAGAGAGAGAGAGAGAGAGAGAGGAGAGAGAGAGAGAGAGAGAGAGAGAGAGAGAACTCTGAACGATTTTATTGTAGAAGGCCACCGGACCCATTGCAATTTCACACACTCGCTATCCCCCCCTCCCCCCTCACATTAATTTTGTTCTCAATCCTTTCCAAAAATGCACGTGAAAACACTTCCAAGCACAACGATTATAACATACACTTGTGGTATTAGCATATACCTGATTAGAATGTTTGCAACATTTTAGACTAAACATAAATTTAGTAACTAAATAAATAAATGAATGAATAACTAAAACTGATTAGAGAATTGATAATTATGGCACAAATTGTACACAGAGTAGCATAAGACACTGAAACAACTTGAGAAATACGTTAATCATTTTGCTACAGCCATCATTCTAAAGCAGAGAGAGAGAGAGAGGGGAGAGAGAGAGAGAGAGAGAGAGAGAGAGAGAGAGAGAGAGGAGAGAGATTTATTTATTCTTTTATATCGAGGATAACAGAATAAGCAATCATGTGCTTTTTTTCATCCGGTCCCCGTGTGTATGCAGTTTTGTAAATATTGTCATCTGTTCCCACCGGCACACGATGGCCTACTCTTACGAAAAGCGGAACAGGATTTAACGTGTGCGCAAGATGTTCTGCGTGCGTTCGCACACGGGGCCTCGGTTTAAAGTCTCATCCGAAGGACTTTTGGGGAGAGTGGAGTCAGCACTGATGTTAACTCCAGGAAGAAAATATCCTCGACCGGACTCGAACCGGGTCTTCAAATTGCCAGCAATGTTCTGACCACGAGAGAGAGAGAGAGAGAGAGAGAGAGAGAGAGAGAGAGAGAGAGAGAGAGAGAGAGAGAGAGAGAGAGAGAGAGAGAGAAGAGAGAGAGAGAGAGAGAATGAATGAATGAATGAATAATATTTATTTTTCAAGGGTTACAGAGTAAGTATTACATACTTTTTTTTCATACGGCCCTTGCCCTGATCAGGGAATAAAGCTAAGAGAGCATTTTAGATTTTTAAAAAAGGGTAACAGTAAACTCCTACCCCCACAAACCAGCATCACCAACAACAGCAGTTCAACCTATATTTTAAAAGAAGAAGTTGGGATACATTCAACAAAAAAATACAGGGAGGAAAACCAAACCAAACTTTAAAAAAAAACAAAACACTACCTACCTTTTGTGTGTGTTTAAGAAACACAGAGAGAGACAGAAAAGAGGAAAATATGTTCCCCTTTAGTTTTCCTTCAATGACTGTGTAAGTGCTTTTAAAAAAAATTTAAAAAGAAGAGAAAAAATGAAAACAAATATTTGACAAACAATAAAAAGAAAAGATGAAATTATTAGCATAAAAAAAGAAGAAGAAAAGAGGAATTTACTAGCATAAAAAAAGAAGAAGAAAAGAGGAATTTACTAGCATAAAAAAGAAAAAAAAGGGGGGGGGGAATTACTAGCATAAAAAAGGGAAAGAAATCACAAGCATAAAAAAAGAAAAAGAAATTACTAGCATAAATAAAGGAAATTAGCAGCATGAAATGAAAGAACAAAAGTAAACATCTAGCATAAAAAAGAAAAAGAAATCAAAACATAAAAAATGTTGTTCAAAAAGGAAATTTGTACCATAAAAAAGAAAAGGAAAAGAAGAAATGACTAGCATCCCCTTTTCCAGAATGCTCTCTCTTTCCCTCCAAGGTACAAGCACTGAACTCTGAACTCTGACCTACCTTCTCCATGACAGCGATGACATCGTCATGGTGACGGCAGTAGGGGGCGTAGGTGTTCTTCATGTCCTCTGCCAAGGCCACGAACGTTGACCCTGTGAAGGTGAAAAGTCACCAGTGTCAAATCTCCACATGAAAGAAAGAAGAGAGAGAACACGAGTTTCCCCATTTTATTGATTTAGTCCTGTTTGCTCTCTTCTGTGAAATTAGAAATAGGTAAGGTAAAGGTAAAGGTATCCCATAACCTTGGCCGTCGTAGGGGAGCGAGGCATCAGACCTCAGCTTCTCTAGGGGCCAGCATATTGAGGGCGGTGCCCATCTCCTCTCCCTCGCTGCTTTACCTTCCCTGAACCTAAAGATGGCAGGTACCCATTTACAGCTGGGTGAATTAGGGGACTTTACTGAAGCCAAGTTGCGCTAACGGTCACCCAGTTCTAATGATGCCACACAGCCAGACCAACAGACAGACACACAGCCAGACCAACAGACACACAGCCAGCCAGCCATCCACCCACCCACCCACCCATCCAGCCAGCCAGCCACACAGACACACACACAGCCAAACAGCCAGACAGACAGCTGGAAGCACTGCACTGACCGATGATCTGGTCCTGGAAAGCCTTGCCATGGATGGCAGACACAGACAGACAGACAGTGACAGACAGCAATAGAGACAGCCAACCAGACAGCCATACAGCCAGCCAGACCAACAAATAGACGGCTGCAGAGCACTGACCGATGATCTGGTCCTGGAAAGCCTTGCCGTGGATGGCCGACTCCAGACTGGTCAGCAGACGTTGGGCCACGTCCGCTATCTCCTCCATGTTGCCAAACAAGAAGTCAATGTCCACACTGACCGGTACTGACACACACACACCCACACCATGGTCAGTTGATAATGATAGTGATAACAATAATAATCATCATAATGATGATAATAATAATAAAAACAATACTACTACTAATAATGAGAATACTACTAATAATGAGAATACTACTACTACTACTACTACTACTACTACTACTACTACTACACACACACACAACCTTCAGTTGATCAGTGAATGAAGGAAAGGAGGAAGGAAGGAAGGAAACAAGCAAGGAAGGAGGGAAGAAAGTAAAGGAGGGATGGAGGGAGAGAGTGAGTAAGTGAGTGAATGAATGAGAGTGAATGGGTGAATGAACGACTGACAAAAAGAATGACAAAAACAAAACCAAAAAGAATGACAAAAAACACAAAGAATAACACACACACACACACACACACACACACACACACACACACACACACACACACACAAACACACACACACACACATACACACACACACATACATACACACAAACATGACAAAAACAAAAACATGACAAAAACACAATGACAAAAACACAATGACAAAAACAAAAAACTGACAAAAACACTGAAAAAAAAACAACTGACAAAAACAAAAAACAGAAAATGACAAAAACACAAAAAATTAACAAAAAACACAAAGACTGACAAAAACACAAAGAACGACCAAAACACCCAAATGACCCCCCCAAAAAAAAAAACAACAAACAAACAAACAAACAAAACAAAACAAAACCTAACAAAAAGAATGACAAAAACACAAAGACTAAAGGTGAAAGAATAAAGACTGAAAAAAATAAAAAGAATGACCAAAAAACACAAAGACAAAAACAAATGACAAAAACCCCCACAAAGACTGACAAAACCACCCAACACTGCCTGGCCACTCACTCACTCACTCCCTCCATCCCCCACTCCCTCCCTCACACCCTCACTCCCTAACTCACCCTGATGGCAGAGTCCGAATCGAAGAAGGTGGTCATACACAGCTGGAGGTCAAAGAGGTAATCTTTCTCCGTCTCCACCAGCTCCTGGAGAACCTTCTGCCGCTTCTCTCTCCGGCGGCCCTTCTCCTCCTCCGCGTTTTTCTCCTCCTCCTCTCTCCGCGACCTTTCATCCGCGGCCCGTTGTTCCGCGAGCAGTCGGGCTTTTTCCAGCTTCTCCTCTCGGGGGCTGACTGAGAATAGGTTCCCTGTGGGGGGAGGAAAAAAATATTAAAATTTTTTTTTTTTAATAAAAATAATAATAAAAAAGTTCTGGGGGGAAAAAAGATGAAAAAAAATTATTTAATCAGAAAGAAAAAAGGTTCCCTGGAGAAAAAATTAATTTCTAAAAAAAGTTTCCAGGGGGAAAAATAAAAATGAAAAAAAATTAATTAAAAAGAAAAACGTTCCCGGAGAAAAAAAAAAGTTAAAAAAAAAAGTTTTTTAAAAGTTCCTTGGAGGAAAAAATAATAATTAAAAATTTTTATGAAATAGATAAAGGTTCCCTGGTGAAAAAAAATTAAAAAGTGGATACTCTTTTTTTTGTTTTGTTTTCTTTTTGTTTTTGTTTTGGGTAGTGAATACTTTAAGTTAGAGAAATGCTCAAACCTTAGATGTAACTATTTATTTTTTTTAAAAAAGAGGGTTTTTGAGGGGTGGGGGGTGGGGGTGGGATGGGTGGGTTCAGAATAATTTTGTAAAGTTCATAAAATAATTTTTAAAAAGAGATAATTTGGGGCTGGAATGATTTTAAACTATTTGAAAGGTAAAAAAAAAATCATGCATCACAATTTCTTTGTGTAAAAAAAAAATCAATATATTCTTACACTTTCAACATGCCAGGTACACAAACAACTTGCAAAAAAAAAACCAACCAAAAAACCATGTCCTCTAAAGAGAAAACAAAACTATAATAATAAATAAACCTTTCCCAAAGAAATACACTATAACAAGCCAAACAAAAGATCAAAATAATGACTTTCATCTAAACTTTCCACAGAGGCATAAGCTGTCAAATGTTTACAGTACCAAACACCCAGCATACATATAGTTAAAGTCTGTCCCGAGCCATAAGGCTCATCAGGCGGTGCTTATCCCGGTTTCTGTGGTGTTAAGTGACTGAGAGTCATAGACTCCCCCCTGGATAGGACGCCAGTCTATCGCAGGGTTAACCCCCAACACAAGGTTGGTACCCCTTTTACACCTGGGTGGGGTGAGAAAATAGCCGTAAAGTGCCTTTTCCAAGGGCACAACGCCATAGCGGAATAGCTGGGATCGAACCCGCAACCTTTAGATTACGAGTACAACGCCCTAACCACTAGGCCACAGCGGCGGCTAGCATACATATACAAAATATATATAAAAAAAAAAAAAAAAAAAAAAAAAAAAAAAAAAAAAACCACCAAAAGATACAGAGTAACATACAGAAAACATCCTCAAAATCTTACCACTCAGAAGAAAAATCACAGTCCTGAGAGACTACTTTAGGCCAGTCCCCCCCCCCCCCCCCCCCCCACCCCACCCCTTCCTCCTCCTTCAAATCCACCCCACCCTACAAAATCAAAACAAAACAAAAAAAAACAAAAAAAAAAGGATACAGGGTAACAAATGGAAAACATTCTCAAAATCTTACCACTGAGAAGAAAAATCACAGTCCTGAAAGACTACTTAAGGCCAGTTCTACCTCCCCTCCCTCCTCCACCTTCAAATCCACCCCCACCCCACTCCACCATACAAAATCAAAACAAAAACAAAACAAAACAAAATGATACAGGGTAACATATGGAAAACATTCTCAAAATCTTACCACCGAGAAGAAAAATCACAGTTCCAGAGAGGCTACTTTACGTCAGCCCCCTACCCCCACCCCTCCTCCTCCTTCAACCCCCACCCCATCCCACCCTCTCATCACCACTCACCTTTGAGCCTCTTCTCCTCTTCTCTGAGCCCATGCAGTGTCTCCTGGACAAACTGCAGGCTGTCTTCTCTTTCCAACCTCTCGCTTTCCTCCTCCACACCCGCCTCCCCCAAGCTTTTCTCCAGCTCTTGCCGGGACTGCTCATATTTCTTGAGGGGAGAGAGAGAGAGAGAGAGGAGAACAACACTGTATGTATTGACATACCTTCAGCTGCTATGATGGAGGTTTTGGGGGGTAGGGGGGTGGGGGTGGGGGATGCACTTGCCAGGATTTAGAGATGGGGAGGGAACAAGAAGAGGGGAGGAGGTGGGGAATTGGGAATTTCTCTGTTTTAGAGATAATAAACTATTTTGAATTGAATTGAATTGGGGGTGGGGGTGGGGGTGGGGGGGTTAAGTCTTTAGGGTTGTGTCTCTCTTTCTCTTGTGTGTAATCATCATGCTTTGTTTCTCCTTTGTTTTTAAAACTGGTGAGGTGAAGAGGGGGGGGGGGGGGGGGGTGTTAAGCCTTAAGGGCTGCGTCTCTTTCTCTTGTGCGTAATTGTGCTTTGTTTCTCCTTTGTTTGTTTGTTTTTTTTAAACTGGTGAGGTTTTTGTTGCTGTGCTGATTTTGGCAGATTCTATGCCCCCACTTTTTAAAAAAAAATTTTTTTTTATATCTACTGTCTGTGTGACTTCTAGATGAGGAGTCTGTTGTGTTGATTTGGGCAGATTTTATAAACTCTGTAGTTTTTTTTTAACTACCCATTTCTCCCTTCCTTCTGAGATGAACACACAACAAGAACAAAGATAAAAACAAAACAAACAAAATGAAAACAAACAAATGTATTCTCCTCCTTTCCAGCCTTCCTCTGTGCATGATTTGGCAGAACATTATATATTCCACGATGGTGACCCTTCAAAGGGAAACTAAAGTTATATTCCACGCTTGGTGACACTTCAAAGGGAAACTAAAGTTATATTCCACACTTGGTGACACTTCAAAGTGAAACTAAAGTTATATTCCATGCTTGGTGACACTTCAAAATGAAACTTAAGTTATATTCCACGCTTGGTGACACTTCAGAGTGAAACATAAGTTATATTCCATGCTTGGTGACACTTCAAAGTGAAACTTAAGTTATATTCCACGCTTGGTGACACTTCAAAGTGAAACTAAAGTTAAGTTCCACACTTGGTCACACTTCAAAGTGAAACTAAACATTTATTTTGCCCCTCTGAGGACTGCTGATGTATGATAGGACTTTGTTTTAAAACTCACTTACCTACCAAGAAACTTTGTGTACAACACGGCTTATTCATTTCTTTTTATCTATTATTATTATTATTATTATTACTATTATCATTAATATTATCATCATCACCATCATTTTTAATAATAATATCATTATTATTATTATTATCATCATTATTATTATTATTATATCATCATTATTATTATCATTATTATTCTCAATTCATGAAGTTCTGTGTTCACTGTTGTACATGAGGTTTTATCTGTACCTAACTCGGAACCATATCATGATATGCACTGTTCTGCATGGCAAGGCTTTATCTTTTTACAACCTGATTTTATACATACATGTACACAATTTTTATACACGATGAGACTTTCTCTACAGGAGCTACTGTACCTGATAACACTTTTATCTTTATTCCACAACTCCAAAACAGGACTGCTGTGCATAAGACACATCTTTATTCGAACCTGGTGGAGTCCATGCCTTGCCAGGTATAGGGTGCGTGCTGGGTAGGTATATGTTTCCATAAGTGATAACCCACCAAATGCTGCTGATGATTGCAGGATCTTTAAGGTTTATTGGTTGGTTTGTTGGTGTGTTTTTTTTTTCATGTGCACATATGCTGTGGGAATTATGGCACTGGCAGGTCTGAGACTTGAGTTGTCCTGGGAGATCTTAAGAATCCCCACCTTTAAATCATCACCACTGCTGAGGTCAAAACCCAGAACTTCATGGATCCACAGCATGAAGTTTAATGCTCTTATGACCTCAGCTATAGCCACCCCCACCCCATCCCAATAGTTTTGAATAACACATAGCTACAAAAGGAGATGTTAATGGACTTTTCCCAGCTGTGTCAAGGACCCAAAGTGACAAGAAATGGGAACCACCAGTGTACTACACACATGTGTGACACGTGTCACGCCGCGCTTTCCATACTGGTTCAGTTTCATCCATTTGACACATGGCTTCCACTGTTTCCTATGGTAGCATCTATGCTTCATGTGTCATGTATGAATGTATGTATGTATGTATGTATGTATGTAGGTAGGTATGTATGTATGTAGGTAGGTAGGTAGTAGGTAGGTAGGTAGGTAGGTAGGTAGGTAGGTAGGTAGGTAGGTAGGTAGGTAGGTAGGTATGTATGTATACGTATGTATGTATGTATGTATGTATGTATGTATGTATGTATGTATGTATGTATGTATGTATGTATGTATGTATGTATGTATGTATGTATGTATGTATGGTTTTTTTTGGTTTGTTGTTGTTTTACAGTTTTTTTATCTGCATTTAGATTCTCTCCCAAACATGCTTACATCAGATTTTATTTTTGTTCTCATAATTTTTTTTTTTTTTTTAAGTTTGATTTCTTCCAAACATATTTACATCTAGTTTACTTTTGTTCTTATGATATTTGAAAATAACATTATGATTCAAATGTTACATCTCAAAACAACCAGTTTTCCCCTCTAAAAATTTTTTTTTTAATGCATAGCTCATCCCTTTTCATAGTTATATATTGTGGTTTGTGTTTATTTTTCAGTTAGAGTTTACAACTGACACAATAAGAAACTAAGAATGACTTCCAAATGAATATTTTCAAATAGTTGCTTGTTTTCTATATCTTAAGACTTCTGGCAAGGCTTTATTTTTTATTTTTTTATTTTTTAGCCATGTTCTATCCAGAGCCTCTTTGTGTGTAGTAATGGTAACATGTGTTCAGTAGTTCTAAATGTGATGTTCCACCACAAAATAAGTCACCTTGCTCCTGACTCATTTTCTGGCTAGGGGCCATTAAAGGCAGGTGGGGGTCAGGTTAGCAATTTTCAGATTCTGATTAGTTATTAAACTGCAGCCATTGTTTTACCATTTACTGAAATATCAAGGTGTACGTTTGTTTCCTTTAACTTCAAAATGTGTTTTAAAAATACCCAAGCCCTCATTCTGACTACCTATTACAATGCTAAATTTGTCAATTTCTCATTCTGTCATTTACTCTATCATTTCGATTTGTAATATCTTTTTATAGAACTGTCTGAGTTTCAATCTGTTTTTTTATGGAATAGCTAAAAAAAATTTTTAAAAATTTCATTGCAGTTTAATAACATGCCAATAACTAAAAATTGACCTCTGATGCAATGTGACTCATTATGTGGTGGAGCGTCACAAATACCTGTGTATCCTTCATAATAATATATATGATATCATTATTTTCAGGTAGATACTTTTAAGTAGTAAGACATTTAAATACTGATGACAAAACTCCAAGTGCAATATATATATGAATATACATATACAATTTTCCCTGTGGGGATGCTACGGGCCTGTCAGAATAAATAGCATCCCCACCTTCTGGGAATTCAGTGCTAGGAATTTATTTTTTATTTTTATTTTATTTTTTATTTTATACCACTTCATGTCACAGCAGATTTCTCTGCATGAAATTCGGGCTGCCCTCCCTGGGGAGAGTGCATCGCCACAAGTGCAGTGACTACCCTTTTTTTTTTTTTCCCCCTCAGGGATGGTGTCTAAACATGACACCTGTGTGCATGCTAGGTTTTTTTTTTTAAATTTTGTCATCTGCTCCTACTGGCACACAATGGCCTGCTCTTCTGAAAGGCGGAACGGTATTTTAATGTGTGCGCAAGATGTTCTGCGTGCGTTCCCACACGGGACCTCAGTTTATAGTCTCATCTGAACGGAATTCCCTCTTTTCTATCCCTCTCTCTTTCTGCCTTGTTCCTTTTCTTTCAGTCACCTCCTTCTTGCTATATTTTCTGCCTCCTGGGTCCATTCTCTTGCCTTTTTCCAGACAGACTTAAAAGATAACGATTCTTTCCCATGCCAAAGTCAGATGCGCTGGGCCTGACTTGTCAGGCGCTTAATGGCAGGCGATCATTTTCGCTAACTTGACAGAAAACAATAGTTGCTGTCCGAGTGTTCGAATGAAGACGAACAATGGAAACCTTTGTCCGCTTCCTGCAAATCACAACAATTGACCAGAGACAGCTCATTTATACATAACCAGGAAAAATGATAGAAACCACAGGAAACGGGACTTTTGCTTTCTTTCCTTTTGCTTTTTTGTGTTGGTGGTTGGTTATTACTTTTTTTTTTTTTTTTTCAATTATTCAGAAGAATTGGAAATACTTGATTAAAAAAAAAAAACTGTGTACCTATACAGGAATTACTCTCTTTTGTTTAGGGGTTTGTGTGTGTGTGTGTGTGTGTGTGTGTGTGTGTGCGTGGTGTGTGGTGCGTGTGTGTGTGCGTGGTGCGTGTGCGTCTGCCTGCCTGCCTGCCTGCTGCTGCCTGCCTGTCTGTCTGTCTGTCTGTCTGTCTGTCTGTGTGTCTGTCTGTCTGTCTGTCTGTCTGTCTGTCTGTCTGTCTGGTTTTTTTCTAACATTCAGAAGAACTGGAAATCCTTGATTACAAAACTTGCATACCTTCTTTCTGACAGCTTTCACATGTTCTCACTCTTGAAGTGTGATTCTAACAATTCATTAATAAGTAATCAACTCGTTTCCATCTCCTGTACACACAGAAAAATAGAGATCAAACCAAATGGGCTAAGACAAGAGATTTATAACCATACTAGTTGACAGTTTGACTTTTTCCTGAGTTCCTATTCAAACATAAACCCTGTTCTTTTGCAGCAGAGATCCCAAGCTTTGGTACATCACTAAGATGAATGGAGGAATCTGGTGATCAGTTCTTCAGTTTGGTGGCCATGACTCCCAAACAAGTTAAGGTAGGGAGAGAAGGTGAAGGAGAAGGAGGAGGAGGAGGAGGAGGGAGGAGGGAGGAGGAGGAGAGGGAGGAGGAGGAGGAGGAGGAGGAGGAGGAGGAGGAGGAGGAGGAGGAGGAGGAGGAGGGGGAGGGAGGAGGAGAGGAGGAGGAGGAGGAGCTGAAGTATCAGAAAAGAAATATGAAAGTCATCCTGGCACTTGAAAAGACTAATTAAAACTGAACAGCTCAAAAGACAGTTGTTTATTTATTTTTTTTTCTTAACCCCCCAAAATGCTTACCGGTCCATTCAAAACTGCTCTTCATAACCACTACTTTTGATTTTTTTTAAGTAAAAAAAAAAAAAAGCAAAAAAAAAAAGCAATTAGCTCACCTTACCAGTATCTGTGAATATCATCTAGTACATCTGCATGTGATGTGTAAGTTTATTTATTCGTTCTTCAATTCATTCTTTTATTTCGAGGACAATGACCTATCACAACACACCTATGATATATAACAAACAGGAAAAGCAGCAGGCAATCAGGATCACAACATGATTTTCCTTACATAGATCAGACTTTTTCAATACACACAGTCACATGTCTGTATAGATTTTCTCTGTGTGTGCTGTGCGTGTGTGTGTGTGTGTGTGTGTGTGTGTGTGTGTGTGTGTGTGTGTGTGTGTGTGTGTGATGTGTGTGTGTGTGTGTGTGTGTGTGTGTGTGTGTGTGTGTGTGTGTGTGTGTGTGTGTGTGTGTGTGTGTGTGTGTGTGTGTGGTGTGTGTGTGTGTGTGTGTGTGTGTGTGGTGTGTGTGTGTGTGTGTGTGTGTGTGGTGTGTGTGTGGTGAGTGTGTGTGTGAGTGTGTGTGTGTGTGTGTGTGTGTGTGTGTGTGTGTGTGTGTGTGTGTGTGTGTATGTGTTGTGTGTGTGTGTGTGTTGTGTGTCGTGTGTGTGTGTGTGTGTGTGTCGTGTGCATGAGCGTGTGTGTGTGTGTGTCTGTGCATGCGTGTGTTTGTGCTGGTGTGTGTGTGTGTGCGTGCATCTGTGTAAATGTGTGTGTGTGCATGTGTACATCTGAATTTGTTAAAACTATTAAATGTTATTGGCTGCATGTGTAAAGGTAGGCTGAATGCAAGCGCTTTGATTTCATTTTACAAGATGTAGCACCACATAACTTCCATTCATTATTGTTATCATTATTATTACAGACAGCATATTCACAAGCTGCATGCTTCATCCTATGCCATGCTGGTGGGAACAGACAACAAGATTTACAAAACTGCATATGCACAGGGACCGGATGTAAAAAAAAAAAAGCACATGAGTGCTTATTCCATTATCCTCGATATAAAAGAATAAATAAATAAAATAATAAATCCTATTCTACACCTCAATGTTTTCCTTTTGTTGTTTATCCTTCACTTTCTCCCATCCCTGATTCTGAATCCTCTTTGAGACAGGCTTGGTGGTGAAAGGGAATAATTCACTGACCCTTGCCTTGAACATTTTTATGCTAGGAAAATGCAGAACTACCTATTCGTTTACCGATCCATCCTAGTATGACTGTTTGACAACTCAAAAAAAAAAAAAAAGAGAAAATAAAATCTGTGGTCTAGTAACCCCTTCAAACCAGGCTACAACAATGCTGACTGGACTCCTTGCCAAACGATACTCATCAGAAACCACAAAATATTCCTCTGTGACAAAGATCACAATATTGACACACTTGTTTTTCATTTTCACTGTTTCAGTTTTAAAGGGGGGCGGGATAGCCTAGTGGTCAGAACATCGCGCTCGCAATTTGACAACCCGTGTTTGATTCCCGGTCGAGGGGATTTTTCTTCTAGAGTTAACATCAGTGCGGACTCCACTCTCCCCACAAGTCCTTCAGGTAAGACTATAAACCGAGGCCCCGTGTGCGAATGCACGCAGAACACCTTGCGCACACGTTAAATCCTGTTCCGCTTTTCGTAAGAGTAGGCCACTGTGTGCCAGTGGGAACAGATGACAAGATTTACAAAACTGCATACACACGGGAACTGGATGTAAAAAAGCACAAGAATGCTTATTCCATTATCCTCGAAATAAAGAATAAATTAAAAAAGTATGACTGTTTTAAAGCTGTAATTTTTGTTTTGTTTTATTAGGGGTTTTAGTATTATTTATTTTTTTTTTTTAGTTGCTGTATCAAACCATACCCCCCACAGAAATCTCACATGCAATCAGGTAACAGCTGGCTGAATGAACTCGGTCTGTCAGTGAGTAAGTGAGCGAGATTTACATGAAGCGACCAACCCCCGGGCCCCCCCCCCCCCCCCCCCCTAAAACTACCACCAAAAAACACCATCACACCAACAAATCTTCACCCTAATACTTTATACCATGAGAAAAATGTAGTTACCTTCAAATAATAGAAGGAGTTTTCCCAGCACTTGACAAATTATTGATTGTTTTTTATTTAAAAAAAAGAAGAAAAATTCTAGGCACATTATGCTCCATCGATGGTTTTGCAGTCATATAACCTGCCTACAAAGCCAGAGGTGTCAATGTTTTGTGGTAATGCACCTGTTTACAAAGCTGGAGGTATCGACGTTTCACGATAGTGCACCTGTTTACAAAGCCAGAGGTATCGACGTTTCACGATAGTGCACCTGTTTACAAAGCCATAAGTAGCAACGTTTCGCTTTCGTTTAAAAAAAAAACAAAAAACAAAAAAAACTGACATGCATTTTTACTGGCACATAATGGCCTACTCTTCCAAAAGGCAGAACAGCTCTGAACATGTGTGCAAGACATTCTCTGCATGTGTTCACGGACAGAACCTTGCTTTATAGGAACTAGTCTCATCTTAAGAACATCTGGGGAGTGGAGGAGGCTGGTTGCAGAATCTTCAGTTGTGCCCCCACGGTCCACGGGACTACGGGACAGGTGAAGGTGAAAGGTGAAAGGTGAAAGGACTTTCAGGGGAGTGGAGTTGGCACTGATGTCAACTCTAGGGGGGGGGGGGGGGGGGGGGATCCCCTTGAATGGATGCTTTAGTGGTGGCTCGATCCCGGGCTGTTTTATTTATTTTTATTCATTTTATTTTATTTTATTCTTTTTTATCGAGGATAATGGGATAAGCACTCTTGTGCTTTTTTTTTACATCCAGTCCCTGTGTGTATGCATTTTCGTAAATGTCACTGTTCCCACCGGCACACGATGGTCTACTCTTACGAAAAGCGGAACAGGATTTAACGCGTGCGCAAGATGTTCTGCGTGCGTTCACACACGGGGCCTCGGTTTATAGTCACATCCGAAGGACTTTGGGGGAGAGTGGAGTCAGCAGCACTGATGTTAACTCCAGGAGAAAAATCTCCTTGAACGGGAATCGAACCCGGGTCGTCAACTTGCAAGCGCAATGTTCTGACCACTAGGCTATCCTGTCCCCACGAGTGCAACACTCTAACCACTAGGCTATCCCCACCCCAACTGGATCAGTCTCCCCAAAAGTCCTTCGATTGAGACTTTAAACCGAGGCCCCGTGTGCGAACACACGCAGAACATCTTGCGCACACGTTAAAACCCTGTTCCGCTTATCGTAAGAGTAGGCCATCATGTGCCAGTGGGAACAGATGACAATATTTACAAAAACTGCATACACACGGGACCGGATGAAAAAAAGCACATGATTGCTTATTCTGTTATCCTCGATATAAAAGAATAAATAAATAATAAATAAATAAATGAATAAATAACACGCTACATGCTTTCTGCTGTACTGGCCGTGAGACAGGATATATATCAGCAGTACGAGAGCAAGTGATTGTACCACAGTACAGTAAGTACAGTACAGTACACTATGGTTCCTGTAGCCACAGCTGTTTTATGTGCATGAAACTCTACCTGCTTACACCTCCTCTCTGGGCCAGCAAGTCGTAATGGTGGCTGCTTTTGTTTTCTCATCCTATTTTGAAATATCCCTGCCTTGTACCTTGATTGATTTGATTGTACAGCGCGGTGAGCCCATGTTTTTGGGAATTCGCGCTATATAAGCCTCCATTTTATCATTATTATTATTATTATTATGATGATTTATTGCACTCAGAATAAAACTGTCTGTACCGACCTTTGGGCTGGTTTCCGTAGGTGATTGAAGACTACCATAGCACTGAAATGTATTGTTTTGCGTTTTATTTTGATACCATTTTATATCCTTTGTTTTGTACTGTACTGCACTGCGGTGTATTTATGATATTGTGTGGCACTATGCTAATATCACCATTACCGAGCGTTGCTTCAAAGTCACAGAAATGAAAATGGAGGTTTCTTCTGTTTACTCTAGATATTTCTGTAAACAATTATGTTTTTTTTCTTTCCTTCTTAAATTATATTTCCTTCTTGTTCTTCTTCCTCTTTCTTTTTTTTCTTTTTTTTTTTTTAAAGCTGGGTTGTGGTCTAATAGCATTTTGCTCTAAATAGCTGGCTTATTCTTTTTTTTTTTTTTTTTAAATTGTTAAAAACTGGGTTACTGACAAGGAAACTGCTTTTAAAGCTTCATAACGTCCCCAACTTTCTGTTGCGGTTGCTATTATTACTGCTGCTGCTGCAGCTGCTGCCATTGTTATTGTTGCTCTTGTCATTATTGTGGCTGCGGCACAGGGCGGCATAGCGACAACACGAAGACGCAGCATGCCACTGTGGTCTGTGAATCAGGCACAGGGCGGCATAGCGACAACACGAAGACGCAGCATGCCACTGTGGTCTGTGAATCAGGAACAGAGCCAGCTTGCCCCACAACAGGCACTTCTCCCCCCTGATACAGCAGACAGACAGACAGACAGACAGACAGGCAGACAGACAGACAGACAGACAGACAGGCAGACAGACAGACAGACAGGCAGGCAGACAGACAGACAGACAGGCAGACAGACAGACAGACAGACAGGCAGACAGACAGACAGGCAGGCAGACAGGCAGACAGACAGACAGACAGGCAGGCAGGCAGACAGACAGACAGGCAGACAGGCAGGCAGGCAGGCAGACAGACAGGCAGGCAGGCAGACAGACAGACAGACAGACAGACAGACAGGCAGGCAGACAGGCAGGCAGACAGACAGGCAGGCAGACAGACAGACAGACAGGCAGGCAGGCAGACAGACAGGCAGACAGGCAGGCAGACAGACAGGCAGGCAGGCAGACAGACAGACAGACAGACAGACAGACAGAGACAGACAGGCAGACAGACAGACAGACAGACAGACAGGCAGGCAGACAGGCAGGCAGACAGACAGACAGACAGACAGACAGAGAGACAGGCAGACAGACAGACAGGCAGGCAGGCAGACAGAGAGACAGGCAGACAGGCAGGCAGACAGACAGACAGGCAGGCAGACAGACAGACAGACAGGCAGGCAGACAGACAGACAGACAGCAGGCTTTCACCCCCCTCTCCATCACACACTTTCTATTTCCTAACAAGAGTGCTTTTCTGAAAAAGAGTATAATTCACTATTTATCAGATTCTCTCACAGGCTTACATGCA
>CM060337.1:42585714-42588214 GCA_030674155.1 Stramonita haemastoma
CACAAACCAACCCCAAACAAATATATAATATCTCAAAGCAAGCAAGCAAATAAACAACACAAGAAAAGATCACACTTGCCATGACTGACACAGTAATAATAATAAAAATATAATAATAATAATAATAATAAAATAATACATGGAATTTATATAGCGCATATCTTGTAAAAACAAATCAAAGCACTTAGCGCACAGTACAACAGAATAATCCAATACTTCAAATGTCGGACATAACCTAACTTTTTTCTTCTTCTCATTATCATCGCCAGTTGACAGATTCGGTGAAGAAAAGTAAAATCCTATTAACTCCGAGCAAGAAAATTTTTTTAAAAAGCAGTCACATAATTGAAAAAAAAGTTACAACGTATAAACTGTAAAGGTATGCAATGTTGTGTGTGTGTGTGTGTGTGTGTGTGTGTGTGTGTGTGTGTGTGTGTGTGTGTGTGTGTGGTGTGTGTGTGTGTGGTGTGTGTGTGTGTGTGTGTGTGTGTGTGTGCAATGCATGCATGCTAGAGTGTGTTCATGTGTACATGTGTGTGTGCATGCATGCATGTGTGTTCATTGTAGGTATGTATAGATGTGTGAGTATGAATGTCCATATGTAATCATACCTTTGCTGAAAACATCAATATTTTTCATCTTTATTTTTTGTACACATTTTAACCTCCTTTTCTTCCTCTCCTCCTTCTACTTACCCCCACCCCTTCCCCCTCCCTTTCTCAATATAATTCTTATACTAAAGAGAGGAAACAAAACTGAACCAACCTTGGTAGTTTTGGTGATAAGAACAAAAATAATGATGACAATTATGTTTCGCATCCTGAGATTTTAACAAAGGGTAATCTTAGCATATCTAGTAAATTTACTTGATCAAGACATGCATTTAACAGTATATACCAAACAAAAGCCATTACATACACCAGCTTAAAAAAAATTCAGTCATATCACTTACACACACACACACACATACACAGCACACCACACCATCACACTCACACTCACATCACTACATGTCCACACACAGTCTTTTCCTCTGTCTGTCTGTCTCTGTCTGTCTTTCCCTTCCGTGTTTTGTGTTGTGTGGTGTGTGTGTGTGTGTGTGTGTGTGTGTGTGTGTGTGTTGTGTGTGTGGTGTGTGTGTGTGTGTCTGTGTGTGTCTGTGTGTGTCTGTGTGTGTTCTGTGTGTGTGCTGTGTGTGTGTCTGTGTGTGTGTGTGTTTGTGTGTCTGTCTGTTGTGTTCTGTGTGTCTGTTGTCTCTCTCTGTCTGTCTGTGTGTCTCTCTGCTTCTGTCTCTGTCTGTGTGTCTGTTCTGTCTGTCTCTCTCTGTCTGTCTGTATGTTTGTCTCTCTGTCTCTCTCTCTCTTTCTCTCTGTCTGTGTGTCGTGTGACTTCCCTCAATATCATCCCTGTTCTCCTGCGCCTGTCTTTCTAGTCACGACCAGTTCCTCATTGTCCTCCCCTTCTTCTGTGGACCACACCAATCAACACATCCATCAATATAACACATGATCAAATATAAAATACATCACCAATATGTACAACATATCTATCATATGTAATGATAATCACAGACACTCTATCAATGTTACATAACCATCGATCAATATTATAACACACATCAATGTAACACATATCATCAATGTATATATATCACAACACATCTATCAAGTATAATAATACATCAACAATATAACAACATATCTATCAATTATAATGATATATCACAACACATCTATCAATATATAATATCATATCACACATATCAATATATGACTACATCGATAATATATCTATACAACACATCTATCAATAAAATATGTATCACATCAATCGATATATAACAAATATCTAATCAATATGAATGATCTATGCACACACTCATCGATAATAAAAAATAAACTATCAATCAAATAAAACAACATATTTATCAGTATAAATGATCATATCACACACATCGATCAATATATAATTGATCTATAACAACACAGCGATCAATATATAATGATCTATCACAACACATCCATCGATACATAATGATTTATCACAACACATCGATCAATACATAATAATCTATCACTCATCAATCAATATATACTGACTTATCACAAAACATCTACCAATTTATAATAACACATCTACCAATATATAATAACACATCTATTGATATATAATAACCAATCACAACACATCTATCAATATCATTGATCTACAATAACCTGGCCTAGCGGCTAGAACACTGTCCTCATGATCTCATAGCTTGAGATTGATCCACCACAGATGCACCTGTTCAAGGGGATATTCCCAGAGGAGCTAACATCAGTATCGACTCCACTCCTGCGAAATTCTTTTAAAGATGAGACAATAAACCATACACTATATATACATCACATGCCAGTAAGAGCAGATGACAAAAAAAACACACACACACACAAAAAAACGCCTGCACACAGGTGACATGTTTAGACATCATCCTGAAGACAGAATGTGGCTACCTTTAACG
>CM060337.1:42593214-42600714 GCA_030674155.1 Stramonita haemastoma
TACATCCCTGCACCCTAATATACTGCGTAACATGTTTTCTCTGCACCTACCTCTCCCCTGTGCTGTACTTGACATACACAGTCTGTGACCAGTGTACTGTATACATCTGTCTGTCTGTCTGTACTTGACATACACAGTCTGTGACCAGTGTACTGTATACATCTGTCTGTCTGTCTGTCTGTACTTGACATACACAGTCTGTGACCAGTGTACTGTATACATCTGTCTGTCTGTCTGTCTGTCTGTCTGTACTTGGACATACACAGTCTGTGACCAATGTACTGGATACATCTGTCTGTCTGTCTGTCTGTCTGTCTGTACTTGACATACACAGTCTGTGACCAGTGTAATGTATACATCTGTCTGTCTGTCCGTCTGTCTGTCTGTCTGTACTTGACAAACACAGACTGTGACCAGTGTACTGTATACATCTGTCTGTCTGTCTGTACTTGACATACACAGAATGTTACCAGTGTACATGTATACATATGTCTGTCTGTCGTCTGTCTGTCTGTCTGTCTGTACTTAACATACACAGACTGTGACCAGTGTACTGTATACATCTGTCTGTCTGTCTGTCTGTCTGTACTTGACATACACAGTCTGTGACCAGTGTACTGTATACATCTGTCTGTCTGTCTGTACTTGACATACACAGTCTGTGACCAGTGTACTGTATACATCTGTCTGTCTGTACTTGACATACACAGACTGTGACCAATGTACATGTATACATCTGTCTGTCTGTCTGTACTTGACATACACAGTCTGTGACCAGTGTACTGTATACATCTGTCTGTCTGTACTTGACATACACAGACTGTGACCAATGTACATGTATACATCTGTCTGTCTGTCTGTCTGTCTGTACTTGACATACACAGTCTGTGACCAGTGTACTGTATACATCTGTCTGTACTTGACATACACAGACTGTGACCAATGTACATGTATACATCTGTCTGTCTGTACTTGACGTACACAGATTGTGACCAGTGTACATGTATACATCTGTCTGTCTGTCTGCTGTACTTGACATAAACAGACTGAGACCAGTGTACATGTATACATCTGTCTGTATGTCTGTCTGTCTGCTGTACTTAATGTACAGTTACACAGACTGTGGCCAGTGTACATGTATACATCTGTCTGTCTGTCTGTCTGTCTGTACTTGACATACAGACTGTGACCAGTGTACTGTATACATCTGTCTGTCTGTCTGTCTGTCTGTCTGTCTGTACTTGACATACAGACTGTGACCAGTGTACTGTATACATCTGTCTGTCTGTCTGTCTGTCTGTCTACTGTACTTCACAAGGCCTTCTCTAGTCATAACAGGAGGGCAGTCTGTCAGTCTCACACACACACACACACCACACACACACACACACACACACACACCACACATGCACGACAAGTGACACACTGTGTGCAAACACATTGACACACAATGACACAGACACACACACTTAAACATACACACACACACACACACACACACACACAACACACACACAACACACACACACACACACACACAGTAACACACACACAGAGTAACACACACACACACACACAGAGTGACGCACACACACACACACACACACTTACACACATACACACACACACACACACAACACACACACACACACACACACACACACACACACACACACACACACAGAGTCACACACACACATACACACACAATTGCTTTAAACCTAAATTTATGTCAGTTCTTCCTTTTGCCCCATTTGTTTTTTGTTTCTATTTTTTACCCCTTTGTTTTATTTTCTTCCTGTTTACACTAACCCTTTCTCAGTCTTCTTTGTGTGCACGTGTTTATAAACTACAACTACATGAATATTTTTGGGACACTGATTATTTATTTCCATTATAATGGTAGAACTTTGTACCTTGTTTATATTATTATTGATAAATAGTTGTGATAAAACAATTGTTGTTGCTTATATCCATCTTTACATTACTTTCAACAACAAAAGTAGCAGTAGCATAGCATCTTTGTTTTGATCAAAACATTACTTGCAAAAGGTAACATTTGGTTACCGGTTTTAAAAAAAAAATATTTTATTCTTTTATATCAAGGATAATGGGATAAGCACTCTTGTGCTTTTTTACATCCAGTCCCCGTGTGTATGCAGTTTTATAAATGTCATCTGTTCCCACCGGCACACGATGGCCTACTCTTACAAAAAGCGGAACAGGATTTAACGTGTGCGCAAGATGCTTTTGCGTGCATTCACACATGGGGCCTCGGTTTATAGTCTCATCCGAAGGACTTTGGGGGACAGTGGAGTCCGCACTGATGTTAACTCCAGGAGAAAAATCTCCTCAAACGGGAATCAAACCCGGGTCGTCAAATTGCGAACGCAATGTTCTGACCACTAGGCTATCCCGTCCCCCTGCATAGTAAAACCCTCTTTAGGCGTACATTCCCCTTGCATACATGAACATACATGTACAATGTATACGTGTGAACAATCTTTGGGGTCAACTTCCAAGCTGTTATCATGGTCAGAATCTAGCTCTGGCCGTATCGTACATATTTCTAATTGCTTTCAGAAATCATTCCTGTTGGGTGTGTTGAGTCAGAGTCACACACCACCACCACCACCACCACCACCACCACCACAGTGCAGAGCGTGGCCATATTTCAGGGCGTTTATAACCGCTGGTTGTGGTGGAGGCCAGGCTGTGACTGTGATGATGGATGGGGGCCACAGATCTGCCTGATCTCATTAACGAGGTAACTGACTAAGCCATGTTTCATTATGTGCTGTATTACAAGTGCACACTGTGTTTCCCTAGCAGGCAGGTAGAGAGAGAGGGAGGGAGGGAGGGAGGGGTGACTCATAGGAATCTGGATCTGGTCCAGATTAGAAACTGGAGTGTATAGATACATGTATACATGTATGTGTGTATGTACAGCATGAAAGCAGTTTTGATTCTGGCCTGGTTATGGTAATGATATTAACAGTATTATAAATAATATACATACTGCATAGTCAGTCATTTTTGTTCTCAACATAGGTCAATAACCTGAATATGTGTATATATACATATATATATATATATATATATATATATATATATATATATATTATATATATAGATAGATAGATAGATAGATATAGATAGATAGATATATATATTATATATATATGTATGTATATATATATATTATATATATATTATATAGTAATATATATATATATATATATAATATATTATATAATATATATATATATATATATATATATATATATATGATTATCATCATCATCATCATCATCATCCTTTACACCCAGTGGTGTGTAGGGCAGCAACAAAGTCTTTCCACCCCTGCCTATCCTGGACCGGCCTGGCCAATATATATGATCTACATGTCTATAAAGAATGTTGAGACAACACACAAAGATTGTCAATTAACGGTAAATTCATACAGATAAAGTGCTGAGAAACAACAACAACAACAAAACAAATGCTCCACATGGTCGAGATGAAAGAAAGTTAGTAAGTTTAGACAGAAATATGGAACAAACTATTAGAAATAAAGAAACAAACCCCATCTTTTTTCAACACCCTCATCAATAGAGATAATGTATGCAAGCCAAAACTAATCTTTTTCTTTTTTAATTTGATTTAATTATCACTGCCAGAATGTACAAAGATGCTGCATGGGCAAAGTGGTCAAACTACAGTGAATAATCATCTCGTCATCATCATCATCATAATGACAATAATAAAAATAATGACAATAATAACCGTGATGATGATGATGATGATGATGATAATAATTGCAAACACTTATTCACAGAACTTTATGTGTAGTGATTTCAACCCAAAAACACTTTAACAATCATGTTAAAAGCACTTCCATTATCCTCGATATAAAAGAATAGAAAATAGATCTAGACAAGTCTAAAGCCAAGGTCAAAGGGAAGTAATAACAAAACAATCTGTAGAGTCTACCCTTAACATGGGCCTCAATCAGTATAGACCATGAAGATCTACATTTTTGAGGAAAAAGTGGTGAGAAAAGACAAGTGCAGTAACTTGAACATTTTTTGCGAAAATCAGTAACTTGAACATTTTTTGCGAAAAAATCATGTTTTTCAAGGTTTCTTTTTTCCTTTTCTTTCACCTTTCCCAAGGAGTGTCAGAATTTTTTATTTTTTTTTATATAAAAGATATCCATAGAGTGCAAAAACTTGACACAAACTGTTGCTCTCTTTATTTCTGACATCATTCTCAAATCATCTCAGCAGAAGAAAAAATCATTAATGATAAATGGGTAGAATTTCCATGGTGGGTCAGAGGTCTAGCCCGTGGTAATAATGCACGGTTCTTTTGTTCTTTTTTGTTCTTAGTCTACAGCTCCCAGGTTCACCAATGGTAAGATTTTGCTGAAGTATAGTGATCACTATTTCTTCTGCATTAAGGTTGTTAAATATTGTCTTCGGGAATGACATCTAAATATCACACCAGCGTGCATATGTACTTATTTCATCATCCAAACCCACCAGCACACAATGGTCTAACTTAGAGTTAACATGATTGAAAAATGGTCTCCCTAGGTATTCCCACATGGGACCTGACTTAAACCAAATGACTGGATGTAAAAAAGCACATGAGTGCTTATTCCATTATCCTCAATATAAAACAAGAGAGAGAGAGAGAGAGAGAGAGAGGAGAGAGAGAGAGAGAGAGAGGAGAGAGAGAGAGAGAGAGAGAGAGAGAGAGAGAGAGAGGAGATGAATGAATGAATGAAATGAAATGAATGATATGAATGAATGAATGATGAATGATGATGAAGAACATTTTTATTGAGGGAAAAGATTAAGCACAATGGTGGCTTGTTTTCATCCAGCCCTCTTTAAAAAAAAAAAAAAAAAAAAAAAAAAAAAAAGTGAATCAATCAACGCTGTAAACTCTCACCTATGACAGGCTCAGGACTGAACCTCATCAGATCGTTGGGCGCCTTCTGAAGTCGAGGCGGGGGTCTCTTGGGGGGAGCAGTCTTGGTGATGCTCTGGGGTCTGGGCGGAATGACCGATGCCATGGGCTCTGCCCCTGGGGAGGAGGAGGGGGGTGGAGGAGGGACCACAGCTACTGGAACTGGATGGCGAGCGCCCGGTGCGACAGGGGCGGGTCTGTGAGGGACGGGTTTGCTCCCCTCCGCCCTCACCGGCTGCAGGGGAGTTTTGGATGGAACAGGAGCGATGCGGGGCCCGGTGGGTCGCGGGGGAGGTCGTTTGATTCTCTTCTCCGCATCCCCGGACAACAAATCCGGGGGAGGGAGAGGCACGGTTCTGGAGGGGTGGGGTGGCCGTGAAAGTCCGTCACTCCAGGCTGATCAGGTGACCTTCGTTGTCGTGTTCGAAACCGGCGTTGACGAAGGACCCCTTGCCGTCGGCTTTGCAGCTGACAGGGGCGGGTCTGGCAGGCGGCATGGGGTAGCGGGGACTGGTCTTGGCGGTGACTGACGCCTCGCCACGCGCTGACACTCTGCTGGCGGCAGGGGTCCGTTGTCGCTGACGCTTCTCACGAAGGTCGTGGAGGGCGGCGTCAGACGTCCTAGGTCTGACCCAGAGAGAGGCCTGGGAGGACCGCCGGGCTCCGCTCTCCTCACCACCTCCGCCTCAGAAACCACAAGGCTCTCTTCTCTTTTCTCACCGGTGCTGTCAGGTGCTTCTTCTGTCACACCAGGAGGTGCGTCCTCTATTGTGCCTTGGTCAGACACCGTGGACGACAACGACCCCGGCTGTGGTGACGTCTGGCTGTCTTCCTCCAGGATGATGCTGCTGCCACGGGACCTCTCCCCCTCGCTCTTGGCCCTCTCCAGCTGAACCTGCACGATGCTGTCCAGGGACAGGCCCACGTCCAGGTCAGAAAACACCTTGCTCTTGCGGGGGTCTCGCGCTGTGCGTCCCCTTGCTGTGCGGCATTGGGGTCAGCCGGGCCTGGTCTGTCAGGGGCTGGTGGCACTGAGGGTGCCGGTTTAGGCGTCAGACAGGGTTTGGGCTTCAGGATGGGCTTGGGGGCCAGTTTGGGCTTGGGTTTCAAGGGAGCCGGTTTGAGGGTGGATGGGGGACGAGAGACAGATGCCTGAGAAGGAGTTTGGTGGTTTGGTCTGTTAAAGACCGGCGACGATTCTAACTCTACGGGTTGAACAACATGTAACGCTGAAGTCGTTGAAGTTTCACAACTGTCCGAACCTGCGGCTGAGTGTTCTGTCCTCGCCTCTCTCTCCTCACCGGCCGTGGGTGTGTGAGTGACCCCGCTGACCCCTGCTGACCTGGAGGTCGAGGTCGGAGTGGCGATGATGCTGGGGGCGGCGCTGTCGATGACCTGGACGTGGTTGCGGGGGACCAGCCCCACGATGCCTCCATCGTCCCGAGCCTCCAACCAGTCACCGTCCACCTCGCGAACCACTTCAATGGTGTCCCCTTCCTTCACACTCAAATCGCCCTGGACCCCCCCTGAAAAGTCGTGGAGCACTAAAGCTAAGCTCACAGCACCGCTGCTACTATCACTGGCTGACGGCTGTTTATCACAGGTGCCTTCTTTGGCTGCGGAGAGATCTGCGTCGTGCCCGTTTTGAGGAACGTCACCCGACGGGACTTCAGTTGGTGCTTCGAGTTCATACCCTGTTGTGTTCTGAGGACCAGAGTCTTCAGAGCGCTGTGGCTGGGACGGCTGGCTGTCGTCATAGGCGTAGGGACAGTCCACGATAATCTCGACGAACGTGGCGGGAAACAAGCCGCGCTTCCCATCCAGCTCCCCGGCGATCCAGTCCTCGTCCACGTGCTGAATCAACGTCACGATCTCGTTCTCCCCGAACGACAGCTCGGTGGGGAGCTGTGCCTGGAAGGGGTAGAGGGTCTTGGCGTAGGGGGTGATTTCTGCGTCGTGGGAGCGCGTGTTCTCGCTGGTGTAGGAGGCGGCGCCCTGAGAAGAACTCCTGCTGGTTTGGGACGACACGGAGGGCAGCCTCTCTCCTCCAACATGCTCCGCCCTCTCCTCACCAACCCCCGGTTCCCCAGCATGAACACTACCCACGTTATCTCTACCCCTTCCGGACGACAGTTCTGGTTCTGGTTCCGGTTCCGGTTCTGCAGGACCGATGCCAGGATCAGAGGGCTCGGTGAAATCGTCCAGAAACTCCACACAGATGGTGGAGACCAGGCCCACTTTGTTGTGGCACTGGCCGTAGAACCAGTCGTCATCTACGACCTCAGTGACGGTGATCAGGTCGCCGGTCTGGAACCCCAGCTCCCCCTCGATCTGAGGGACCACGTCCACCAGGGCCCGGGCCAGCATCATCTCCGCTGTCCTGGCCAGGCTGTCCGCCCGAGACTGCACACCACACGTGAAGAATAAAGTTAAAGTTAAAGTCTGTCCCGAGCCTAAGGCTCATCAGGCCGGTGCTTATCCCGGTTTCTGTGGCGTTAAGCGACTGAGAGTCATAGACTCCCC
>CM060337.1:42608214-42610714 GCA_030674155.1 Stramonita haemastoma
CACACACACACACACACACACACACTACACACACACACTACACAAACACACACACATACACACACTACACACACACACACACACACTACACACACACACACACACACACACACACACACAAACACACACACACACACACACTACACACAACACACACACACACACACGCATGTGCACCTGTTGACTGGCTAGCCTGGGCTGTGTTCCAAATGTCCTGTCTGCACATAATGCCAGTCTGACAGTGATACAGATCTTGGAAACCATTCTTTTCTCTGCTCTCTCTGGCTGACTCACTCACTGACCTAGGTCCTACCCTATACTGCACAAGCAAGTGTTTGAGACACAGTGGTGGAGGGGGGAGGGGGGGTGAAGAAAGAATCCCTAAGGGAGGGGTGTGGGGGTAAAAAGAAGGGGCGCGCTAATTTTAGCACTGGACCCCTTACCCTTGACTGAGTACTGCCGGATAGGCGGGCAGTGATCATTCCAGTGACAATACAGCACTACTAGCAAAAAACTAGGATGAAACTTCATCCCCCCTCTCCTCCCACCCCCCAGCCCCCCTCCAAGGATTGTAGCTCTGCTGCTTACTTTTGTCAGCCGCCGCTGTAGTCTAGTGGGTTAGGGCGTTGGACTCGTAATCTAAAGGTTGCGGGTTCGATCCCAGCTTTCGGCTATGGCGTTGTGGCCTTGGAAAAGGCACTTTACAGCTATTTTCTCACCCCACCCAGGTGTAAAAGGGGTACCAACCTTGTGTTGGGGGTTAACCCTGTGATAGACTGGCGTCCTATCCAGGGGGGAGTCTATGACTCTCAGTGGCTTAACGCCACAGAAACCGGGATAAGCACCGACCTGATGAGCCTTAGGCTTGGGACAGACTTTAACTTTTTTTTTTTAACTTACTTTTGTTACAGAGGAGGTATCAAACTGTATGATCTACAAGCTCTCCTATACCTTCATCTTCTATACCATAAAGCTGTTTTCGGAAACAAGTGCGTGCATAAACATGTACACGACGCATTGAACATCTTGCGCACACATTAAATCCTGTTCCGCTTTTCGTAAGAGTAGGCCATGCTGTGCCGGTGGGAACAGATGACAAGATTTACAAAACTGCATACACACGGGGAGTGGATGTAAAAAAAAAAAAAAAAAAGCACATGAGCGCTTATTCCATTATCCTTGATATAACAGAATAAATAAAATAAACTTTAAAAAATGAGGCTCTTGAGCATATGAAAATAAAAGGCTGGAGCTCACCTCTTCACTTGCCTGCTCTCTGTCTGTCTGTTTGTCTCTCTGTCTCTCTCTCCTGTGCTGTTTTTGTCAGTTTGAGGGCTGGATGAAAAAAAGTCTCGTAACTTTATCACCCTCCTAAAATAAAATTGCGTTTGCATTTGTGGTTTGCATTTCTCCTCCTCCCTCCCCTCCATCGCCCCCCCCCCCCCCCCCTCCCACCCACCCCATCCTCCCCCAGTCCCCAAAGTTTCTCCCCTGTCGGTGTTACCTTCAGACTGGCGGACCGACATCTCAGGCTTGCGGAGCGTGAGCGAGGTCCTTCAGTGACCACCTCCAGCTCCTGAACACAGGCCAAGGGGAAAATACCCCGCAGGGGCCCATTCTTCCCCTTCCACCAGTTCTCGTCCACTGGCTCCTGGCCCAGAATGATGTCCCCTGAAAGAGGATTTAAAAAAAAAAAAAATGTTAATGAAGAAGAAAAAAAATTATAAAAAGCAGGCAGACTTGATGGTGGTGTCTTCAATGAAAGGATTTGTTTTAAAAAATAAAAAAAAAATTAAAAAAAAAAGGAATTAAGTTTGCAAATTAATGTCTTTTTTTTTGGTAAAACAAGTTTTTTTTTTTTTTAATGTATCCTCTGAAAAAGGATTTTGTGAAACCTGCAAACTGATGTGCATACAAATTATAAAGAATGGTAATTGAATTCAAGTGATAATGTACATTACTTTATTTTTCATACGCAAGTGAGTTGCACTTACAGAAATGTCCAGAAGACAAACAAAAGAAGTAGTAAGAGAAAGACAGAAAGAAAAAAAACAGACTGAGAGAGAGAAAGAAGCAGACAGACAGACATTGAGACAAATATAGGAGAAAATGAAACGGATTAAACACGCATTTTATAAGATTATATAAAAAATCTCTACCGGCCTGTAATAATGATAACACTTCAGATAACAAGGAAGGTTTAAAGGCAAATGATTTAAATTTCATGTCCACAAAGTGGACCAGTCACTAGATCCATATATTACACTGTGTTGTACTGTATTGTATACCACTTTCAGTAACAGCAGACTTCCTTATATTGTAAAATCGGGACTGCTTTCCCCAGGAAGAGCAAATCATGCACAACCAGCTCCACATATCAATTTGTGGGGTTAAAATTTTCCAATTGTATATATAGTATTTATTTCCCTATACTATGGCAGTGCCGCCGCTTTTAGTCTAGTGGTTAGGGTGTTGGGACACGTAATCTAAAGGTTGGGGT
>CM060337.1:42615714-42618214 GCA_030674155.1 Stramonita haemastoma
GTTCCATCTGGGTGGAAGAGCCATATGAAGAAAAAAGAAAGCCCTCTGTGTGTGTGTGTGTGTGTGTGTGTGTGTGTGTGTGTGTGTGTGTGTGTGTGTGTGTGTGTGTTTAAGGTGTATTGATCAATGCTTTATGAAGAGCCTCCATAAGTTTCCAAATGAAACTAATGCTCTGCAGCTTTCTTCTAGACCATCCAAAAGTGAGATTGATAGCAGGACCATACATGCTCTGCTCAGAAAAGAGGAGGTATGAATTATATATATATTATATATATATATATATAATATATATATATTATATATATTATAGCTTTATAAGAGCTGTGATGAATTGCATCCCACTTCTGACACCATGTGATGATGGCACCTGTCTGCAGTTTGCATGTTTTCATGTGCAGTGGCATGCAGCACAGGAACACTAGACACCATCAGCATCTGGGCAAACCATTCTATAGTCATACATGTAATTATTCCACTGTAACTCCACCACAGTCATGGCAGAGGACATATCAACAACATAATATTTCAGAGTATGGTTCCATCAATTCAAATGTGGCCATGAGCACTGCACTTATATTATTAATTATGGATGATGGATCGGTGGTCAAGAGGTAATGCACCTGTCTAGAAAGCGAAAAGTCCAGGATGGAGTGTGCGGTGGTTCAAATCCTGTTTGGGCCCAGGACTTTTCCCCCCATCCATAAGATCATGAGTGGTTGTCTGGGTGCTAGTCTTTCAGATGAGACAATAAACCAAGGTCCTGTATGTTATACATCATTATTTAACGCACATGAAAGAATCCACGGCAACAAGAGGGTTGTCCCTGGCAAAATTCTGTAGAAAAAAGCCACTCTGATAGGGAAACAAATACAATTGCAGACAGGGGAGAAAAAAAAAAATGGGTAGGCGTTGCAGTGCACTTGTGGCGACATGCTCTCCCCATGGGAGAGCAGCCCAAATTTCATGCAGAGAAATCTGCTGTGATATAAAGTGATATAAAAAGATAAATAAATAAATAAATAAATTAGTGATTGACCTGTAGAGCTTTTGGCCTTGGCCATGCATGGTAATGAAGAGCTCGTCAGAGTTTCCTCTGGCTGGCTGTGTCTCTGCAGGAGATGCTAGTAACACATTATGAAGAAGCTGATGTGCCGGTGGGAAGGGATGACAATTTACAAAACTGCATACACATGGGGACTGGATGTAAAAAAAAGCACATGAGTGCTTATTCCATTATCCTCAAATTAAAAGAAAAAAAAATATTAAAAAAGTAGGCCCACAAAAGAAGGGGACCAGTCATCTGTTAAAGATCTGATTTATTAAATTAATGTGACATTTCTGATGGAATGAGGCCATTTTTTTATATTGAGCATCAGATCATGGGGGTTGGGGGTAGAATGAACACTGATGTTGTTGTTGTTTGTTTGTTTTAATGTAGGCCTAGGGTATCAGTTTGATCTCATTTTATCATTTGTGTGATTCTTCCTTCTATGTTGTGATTGCACTAATGTGACCCTTAGGACTAATTAGGATGGTCACGCACACAGACATACAGTCACACAGTCACACACAGACACACTCACAGACACACTCACACACAGACACACACACACATGTGCATACACACAAGCATGCATGCACACACAGTTCATAATGTGTGCGTGCACACACCACACACACACACACACACACACACACACACACACACACACACACACACACACATGTACAAATATTTTTGTACAGGAGGAAGTTCCACCTTCATGGTCATGAGTTTTCACACTGGTTTCAGAGCCCCTTCATACCATTATATATAATTATAGCAGTAAATGGTCAGTGATGCACAAGCTATACTGTTACGAGATTTGCTCAGGGGAGAGAAGAACAACAAATGTGAACAATGCAGTAGTGAATGGAGAA
This sequence comes from Stramonita haemastoma, assembly GCA_030674155.1. Taxonomy (NCBI): domain Eukaryota; kingdom Metazoa; phylum Mollusca; class Gastropoda; order Neogastropoda; family Muricidae; genus Stramonita; species Stramonita haemastoma. The sequence continues at coordinate 42,617,635 of CM060337.1, forward strand.
GAGTAGTGACCCCTGGTGGTGGCAGCTCAGTCCCCAAAGGCAAACTGTGGTTAAATAAAAAGATAATAAAAGAAAGAAAAGAAAATAAAGAAATAAGAAGGTTAACCTCTCCCAAAGAGACTTATGCTACACACCTTTCAGCCATAAAACTCTTCACTTGTTCGGTTTCTTGTATGCAGGCAGTGAAATTAATTAAAATGACATCAAAATGTGAATCACAAGCTTGATTATTAGTCGTTTAAACAAACTTAAAACTGAACTTTTTCTCACGTTTTCTTTCCAGGCTCCTTCCTGCAAAACTACACCACCGAAGAACAATGACGACGAAAAAACATAAATGCCTCTTCTGCCAGATCGCCAACGGGGAGAAAGACGACACGCGACTTCTTTACGACAAAGACGGCATCGTCATCTTCAAAGACATCCGCCCGGCCGCTCCCCATCACTACCTGATAGTGCCCAAGACCCACATGAAGGACGCCAAACAGCTGACGGCGAACGACAGACCTCTGCTGGAGCAGTTGGTGGCTGTGGGAAAGCAGTTTTTACAGGAGCAAGGGGGGGACTCGGACGATGCTCG
>CM060337.1:42623214-42625714 GCA_030674155.1 Stramonita haemastoma
GTGTGTGTGTGTGGTGTCTCTCTCTCTCCTCTCTCTCTCTCTCTCTCTCTCTCTCTCTCTCCTCTCTCTCTACTCTCTTCTCCTCATCCTCTCTCTCTCTCCCACACCACACACACACACACACACACACACACACACACACACACACACACAGAGTGTTAAAACCCCATCCGTCTTTAGTTGAAAAGTGGACCAGTTATGGCCAGTGGGATGGACGGCACAAATAAAACAGGTGTGCATGTTGATACCTGGAGAGAGATGAACTCTGCCTGGTTGAGGTTACTCACCACACACTGCACTGTATCTGTATTTTGTATTTTATACCACTTTATGTCATAGCAGATTTCTCTGCGTGAAATTCAGGCTGCTCTCCCCGGGGAGAGCGCGTCTCCACAAGTACAGCGCCTACCCATTTTTTTTCTTTTTATGCATGCAACTGTATTTGTTTTACCTATCAGAGTGGCTTTTTTCTACAAAATTTTGCCAGGGTCAACCCCCTTGTTGCCGTGGGTTCTTTTGCGTGCGTTAAATAATGATGTGTAACACACGAGACCTCAGTTTATCGTCTCATCCGAAAGACTAGCGCCCAGACAGGGTCTAATGAATCGGGGAAAAGTTTGGGGCCCAAACGGGTACGAACCACCTTACACTCCAACCTGGACTTTTTGCTTTCTAGGCAAGGCGCGTTACCACCTAGACCACCGATCCACTGTCACTGCTGGACACATTCCCTACAGTGACTTCTTCAGAAGTTATGGGAGAAATTATAGATAGAAGAAGTTTGGGGATGATTCAGTCAGTCATTCGTTTTTTTAGTTGTGTGCCAAGTGTCACTGATGTTGCCAAAAATTGACAGCATTTGTCTACCGGTCCCTGGCAAAATTCTGTAGAAAAAAGCCACTCTAATAGGGAATCAAATACAGTTCCAGACAGGAGAAAGAAAAAAGAAGGGTGGCGCTGCTCTTGTGGCAACGCACTCTCCCCGCGGAGAGCAGCCCGAATTTCACGCAGAGAAATCTTCTGTGACATAAAGTGGTATAAAATAAGTAAAAAAAAAATATATATATATCATCACACTGACTGTTTCTCAGTCTTAAGGGCAAACTCAATGTAGCTTTATCATTGAACTTACTGTCTGCAAATCTTACAGGTAATTTTGATGTTGTCTAACCATCCCTGTATCATACCCACCATTTGCCAGACGACCACAAAAAGCAGGAGGCTGGAGTGTTGCTCTGTGTTTCTTACGTCGGCGCTTGGCTGTAACAAAATGATTTTGATTTGTAAAAACAACAACAACAACAACAACCCCCCCCCCCCCAAATCAACCCCCCCCCAACCCACCCCCTAAAAAGCTGTCAAGCTGTAACAATCCCACCTACTCACCTCCCCCCAATTTACAAAACAAACTCAACTCCAGTCAACTCAACTATCTTCATCCTGCATCATCGCTGTCGTTTCCACACAATGCCACCACCAGGGTTCACCATCTCTCTCTCTGTGTCTCTGCTTAAGTTAACTACGATCTCCTGTAGCCCTCCCAGACCACTGATCTCAGTGATGTTGGCAATGTAGGATGTTGGTGGTCTGCCTCTTTTCCTTCTGCTTTGTTTTGTTTAGTAATGGTGACAAAACCAAACCAAACCAAACCAAACCAAACCATTCCAATCCAATTTTAAGCAGGTATGACTATGGGTTCTGTCACAAGCAGTCTTTCGTTTTTGCTAGGAGCAGGCAGCTAGAACTAGGCAATGACCCCACAAACTGGTTTGTATCTGCCAGAGTTTATACATAACTTGTGGTGTGGGTGTGCTCACATTGTTTGTGTTGTTTTTGTTGCTGTAGTTGGACAATGGTGGTGGTGGTGTGGTTAGGTGTGGTGTGTGTGGTGGTGGTGTGTGTGGTGTGGTGTAGTGGTGTGGTGGTGTGTTGTTTGGTGTGGCGTGGTTTGGTTGTGGTGGTGGTGGTGTGGTGGTGGTGGTGGTGTGGTGGTGTTGTGTGTATGTGGTGTGGTGTGACGTGGTGTGGTATGGTGCGGTGTGTGTGTGTGTGTGTGTGTGTGTGGTGTGTGTGTGTGTGTGTGCATGTGTGTTTGCGTGTGTGTGTGTGTGTGCATGTGTGTTTGCGTGTGTGTCTGCGTGTGTATGTGTCTGCGTGTGTGTTTCGTGTGTGTCTGCGTGTGTGTCTGCGTGTGAGTGTGTGTCTTTGTGTGTATGCTTGTCTGTGTTTATGTGTGTCTTTGCGTTTGTGTCTATGTATCTGTGTGTGTGTGTGTGTGTGTGTGTGTGTGTGTGTGTCTGTCTGTCTGCTGTCTGTCTGTCTGTCGTCTGTCTGTCTGTCTGCGTCTGTCTGTGCATGTGTGTATCTGGTATAACTTACAAATGATGACAATAATGAGAGACACAACCATGAGGAACAGGACTGAGCAGATGACAACAAGGATCAATATGTTCATCGGGATGACCAGGAGTTCTGAAACATAACACATTCAAGATATCAA
>CM060337.1:42655714-42665714 GCA_030674155.1 Stramonita haemastoma
TACCTTTTCCTTCCTTCCGTCCTTCCACTTCCTTCCTCGCTTCTTTCCTTCCTTCCTCTTTCCTCCCTTCCATTCACGCTTCTTTCCTTCCTTCCTCCTTCCTTCATTCTGTTGCCGGTTGGAACGATTGACATGATTTACAAACTGCTACACAGGGGACCGATGAAAAAGCATATGATTCATTCTGTTATCCTCGATAAAAGAATAAATAATAATAATGAATACTTTCATTCCTTCCTCCTTTCCTTCCTTGCTCTTTCTTCCTATCCGTTCTTTCTCCTTTCTTTTATTCCTTCTTCCATTCCTCCTTCCTTCATTAATTTCATTCCACTCCTTCTTCCTCCTCCTTCCTTCCTCTCCTTCCTTCCTACCATCCTTCCTCTCACTCTTCTTCCTTCCCCCTTCCCCTTCCTCCTTCCTTCTTCCACCTCCTTCTCCCCTCCCCACCCTCTCTTCTTTCCTCCTTCCTTCCTTTAGTCTCCTTCCTTCCTACTTCCTTCCTCCCACTCCCTTCCTTCCTCCCTTCCTTCCTTCCTTCCTTCCTTCCTTCCTTCCTTCCTCCTCCCTCCTTCTTCCTTCCTTCTTCTTCCTTCCTTTTTCCCATCCTCCTTTCCTGCCTCCCTTCTTCCTGCATTCCATCCTCCCAGACTCCCTTTCTGCCTTCCCTCCCTCTCTAGGGACTGTCTAGGTGATGACCATAACCTATGGAACTTACAAAGCGTTGATTATATCTTGTGGAAAAAAAAGAACCCCAAACAAAGTGCTAGCATTCAAACCGCTAGTAATCTTAACACAACAGCATTTTCAACAACAAGCTTTAAGGTGACAAATACCTAAAAAAAACCACCTACCTCATCGAAATCCAGCCCCAATCTCACAGATTTTGTCTCTGTTTCTGTCTCTGTCTGTCTGCTGTCTCTCTGTCTGTCTCTGTCTCTCTCGTCTGTCTGTCTGTCTGTCTGTCTGTCTCTCTCTCTGTCTCTCTCTCTGTCTCTCTCTCTGTCTCTCTCTGTCTCTCTCTCTGTCTCTCTCTCTGTCTCTCTCTCTGTCTCTGTCGTCTCTGTCTCTGTCCCGTCTCTGTCTGTCCTGTCTGCTGTCGTCTGCGCTGTCTGCTCTCTCTCTCTCTCTCTCTCTCTCACTACTCCTCCCTCCATCCTCTCTACTCCACTCCTCCCCCCTCCCCCCCCCTCCCCCACCTCCCTCTCACAAATACTCCTCCCTCCCATCCCTCTACCACCCCCCCCCCCCCACACACACCACACAACCACCTTACTCTCTTCTCAATTTCTCCAGCCATACCAAAACAAACAGCGGCTGGACTTTGACCTGACGGATCCCCACAACCAGTGCATCAACAGCGAGTACAATTCCCTGACCGATCCCCACATGGTGGTGTACCTGCGCAATCCCCGCGTCTACAAGCGCCTGAAGGAGCTGGGCCAGATCACCCATGACGACAAGGTCCGCTGCAGCCTCAAGCGCTACAACCACTTCAGCAAATGGCTGCAGCACATCGGACTCCAGCAGTTCCGCAAGCAGGAAGAGGTAGAGGTGAGTTGATTTAAATATTAATTTAATTAAGTTGAGTGAGTGAGGAGGAGAAGAGTGGAGTGAGGTTGGGGTGAGGTGAGGTGAGGTGAGGTGTGGTGGGGGAGGGAGTGGGAGGATGAGGGGGTAGGGGAGGGTGGGGTGGGGTGAGGGGGGTGAAGTGAGGTGGGGTGGGGGAGAGGTGAGGGTATGGGTGGGTGAGGTGATGAGGGAAAGGTGAGAGGGTGGATGAGGTGATGAGGGTGAAGGAGAGATGATAAGGGAGTGGGTGAGATGATGAGGGTGAATAAGGGGTGAGGTGAGGGGGAGAGGTGAAGGGGGTGGGTAGGGTGATGAGGGAGAGGTGAGGGGGTAGTGAGATGAGGAGGGAGAGGTGAGGGGGTGGTGAGATGAGGAGGGAGAGGTGAGGGGGTGGTGAGATGAGGAGGGAGAGGTGAGGGGGTAGGTGAGGTGAGGAGGGAGAGGTGAGGGGGTGGGTGAGGTGAGGAAGGAGAGGTGAGGGTGAATGGGTGAGTAAGAGGTGAGTGGGTGAGAAAGAGTAAATAGTGTGAGTGGGTGAGAAAGAGTAAATAGGTGAGTGGGTGAGAAAGAGCATGCAACTAGGTGAGTGGGTGAGAAAGAGTAAATACGTGAGTGGGTGAGAAAGAGTAAATAGGTGAGTGGGTGAGAAAGAGCAACTAGGTGAGTGGGTGAGAAAGAGTAAATAGGTGAGTGGGTGAGAAAGAGTAAAGAGGTGAATGGGTGAGAAAGAGTAAAGAGGTGAGTGGGTGAGAAAGAGTAAATAGGTGAATGGGTGAGAAAGAGTAAATAGGTGTGTAGATGAGGAAGAGGTGAGTGGGTGAGGAAGAGGTGAGTGGGTGAGAAAGAGTAAATAGGTGAGTGGGTGAGAAAGAGCAAATAGGTGAGTGGGTGAGAAAGAATAAATAGGTGAGTAGGTGAGAAAGACTAAATAGGTGAATGGGTGAGAAAGAGTAAATAGGTGAATGGGTGAGAAAGAGTAAATAGGTGAGCAGGTGAGAAAGAGTAAATAGGTGAATGGGTGAGAAAGAGTAAATAGGTGAGTGGGTGAGAAAGAGTAAATAGGTGACTGGGTGAGAAAGAGTAAATAGGTGAGTAGGTGAGAAAGAGTAAATGGGTGAATGGGTGAGAAAGAGTAAATAGGTGAATGGGTGAGAAGAGGTGACTGGGTGAGTGGGTGAGAAAGAGTAAATAGGTGAGTGGGTGAAAAAGAGTTAATAGGTGAATGGGTGAGAAAGAGTAAATAGGTGAGTGGGTGAGGAAAAGTAAATAGGTGAGTGGGTGAAAAAGAGTTAATAGGTGAATGGGTGAGAAAGAGGCGAATGGGTGAGAAAGAGTAAATAGGTGAATGGGTGAAAAAGAGGTGAATGGGTGAGAAAGAGTAGATAGGTGAATGGGTGTAGAAAGAGGTGACTGGGTGAGTGGGTGAGAAAGAGTAAATAGGTGAGTGGGTGAAAAAGAGTTAATAGGTGAATGGGTGAGAAAGAGGCGAATGGGTGAGAAAGAGTTAATAGGTGAATGGGTGAGAAAGAGGTGAATGGGTGAGAAAGTAAATTGATGAATGTGTGAGATAGAGTGAATGGGTGAGGAAGAGTAAATAGGTGAATGGGTGAGATAGAGTGAATGGGTGAGGAAGAGTAAATAGGTGAATGGGTGAGATAGAGTGAATGGGTGAGGAAGAGTAAATAGGTGTGTGGGTGAGATAGAGTGAATGGGTGAGGATGAGTAAATAGGTGTGTGGGTGAGATAGAGTGAATGGGTGAGGAAGAGTAAATAGGTGTGTGGGTGAAATAGAGGCGAATGGGTGAAGAAGAGTTAATAGGTGAATGGGTAAGAAAGAGGTGAATGGGTGAAAAAGAGTAAATAGATGAATGGGTGAGAAAGAGTAAAATAGGTGAATAGGTGAGAAAGAGTAAATAGGTGAATGCGTGAGAAAAAGTAAATAGGTGAGTGGGTGAGAAAGAGTAAATAGGTGAGTAGGTGAGAAAGAGTAAATAGGTGAGTAGGTGAGAAAGAGGTGAGTGGATGAGGAAGACGGGAGTGGGTGAGGAAGAGTAAATAGGTGAGTGGGTGAGGAAAAAGTAAATAGGTGAGTGGGTGAGAAAGAGTAAATAGGTGGTAGGTGAGAAAGAGGTGAGTGGATGAGGAAGACGGGGTGGGTGAGGAAGAGTAAATAGGTGAGTGGGTGGAAAAAGTAAATAGGTGAGTGGGTGAGAAAGAGGTGAGTGGGTGAGAAAGAGGTGAGTGGCTGAGGAAGAGGTGAGTGGGTGAGAAAGAGTAAATAGGTGAGTGGGTGAGAAAAAGTAAATAGGTGAGTGGGTGAGAAAGAGGTGAGTGGGTGAGAAAGAGGTGAGTGGGTGAGAAAGAGGTGAGTGGGTGAGAAAGAGTAAATAGGTGAGCAGGTGAGAAAGACTAAATAGGTGAATGGGTGAGAAAGGGTAAATAGGTGAATGAGTGAGAAAGAGTAAATAGGTGACTGGGTTAGAAAGAGTAAATAGGTGACTGGGTGAGAAAAAGGTGAATGGGTGAGAAAGAGTAAATAGGTGAATGGGTGAGAAAGAGGTGAATGGGTGAGAAAGAGTAAATAGGTGACTGGGTGAGAAAGAGTAAATAGGTGAGTGGGTGAGAAAGAGTAAAGAGGTGAATGGGTGAGAAAAAGTAAAGAGGTGAATAGGTGAGAAAGAGTAAAGAGGTGAATGGGTGAGAAAGAGTAAAGAGGTGAGTGGGTGAGAAAAAGTAAAGAGGTGAATGGGTGAGAAAGAGTAAAGAGGTGAATGGGTGAGAAAGAGTAAAGAGGTGAATGGGTGAGAAAGAGGTGAATGGGTGAGAAAGAGTAAATAGGTGAGTGGGTGAGAAAGAGTAAATAGGTGAGTGGGTGAGAAAGAGTAAATAGGTGAATGGGTGAGAAAGAGTAAATAGGTGAGTGGTGAGGAAGAGGTGAGTGGGTGAGAAAGAGTAAATAGGTGAGTAGGTGAGAAAGAGGTGAGTGGGTGAGGAAGAGGTGAGTGGGTGAGGAAGAGGTGAGTGGGTGAGGAAGAGGTGAGTGGGTGAGGAAGAGGTGAAGGAATGGAGAGAAAGAAGTGAGGTAGCGTTTTAGGAGGAGGACGAGGTGAAGGAGTGGGTAATCACACGACACACCCACCCCACACCTCACCCCATCTCCCTACCCCCCCCCCCCCCCCCCACACCTCACCCCACTTGCCTACCCCACACACCCACTACAATCCACTCCACTTCACCCCCACGCCACTACACCCCACACCCCTACCACACCCCACCACACCACGCACACACACCTCACCCCTCCTCCCCACCCCACCCCACTTCCCTACACCCCACACCCCCACCCAGCCCAGCCCACCACATCTCACCCCACCCCATCCCCCTACATCACCTCACGGGGGGGTGGGGGGGGGGGGGGGGTGGAGGGGGGGGGGGTGGACGGGATAGCCTAGTGGTCAGAACATTGCGCTGGCAATTCACGACCCGAGTTCGATTCCCGGTGGAGGGGATTTTTACCCCTGGAGTTAACATCAGTGTTGACTCCACTCTCCCCAAAAGTCCTTCGGATGAGACTTTAAACCAAGGCCCCGTGTGCGAACGCACACAGAACGTTTGTGCACACGTTTAAATCCTGTTCCGCTTTTCGCAAAGAGTAGGCCATCGTGTGCCGATGGGAACAGATGACACGATTTACAAAAAACTGCATACACACGGGGACTGGACATGAATAAAGCACATGAGTGCTTACTTCACATATCCTCGATATAAAAGAATAAAATAAATAATAAATAATAAATCAAATTCTCTCTCTCTCTCTCTCTCTCTCTCTCTCTCTCTCTCTCTCTCTCTCTCTCTCTCTCCTCTCTCTCTCTCTCTCTTCCCCCCCCCCCCCCCCACACCCCCCGTGACCACCACACCACCACTAGCGAAAGATAGCAAAGGAAGACTGGAAGAGAGCTCAAGAGAGCCAGGACAACCTGAAAGTAGCCTTCATCCACACCGAACTCGAAGAAGAAGACGAGCAGATGACCAAGACCACTCCTTCGGACGCCGCCTCCCGCCAGGGGTCCAGTCCAGGAATGACGGAGATCACGGCTGAGGACGCTGAGAGTGACCCAGGGGAGGGGAAGGGGAGGATGCTGAAGAACAAGGAGGAGGAGGAGATGAACGAGAACCGGAGCCGGGAAGCCTCTACAGGGGCTAGTCCCGAGGTGGAGATGGACCGTGCTAGCCGTCTGATGCTGTCAGATGAGGCCAGTTACATGTAGGTGTCCGAACAAAAAAAAAAAAGAATGAATTAATTTAATAATAAGCTGTGTGTATTAAAAGGAGGTGAGGGAGGGAGAGAGTGTTTTTGTTTGTTTGTTGTTTGTTGGTGTTTGTTTGTTGGGAAGGGGTTTGTAGTGGGTGTGTGTGTGTGTGTGTGGTGTGTGTGGTGTGTGTGTGTGGTGTGTGTGGTGTGTTGGTGTGTGGGTGTGTGGGGAGGGGGGGGGTGGGGGGTAGGAACAGTGGTTTCGTTTGGTTTGGGATGGGTGTGGTGTGAGTGGGTCGGTGGGGTGGGGTGGGGATAGGTTTTTGTGTTGTTGTTTGTGGTTTGTCTGTCTCTCTTTCGTGTCTGTCTGTATGTCTGTGTCTGTTGTCTGTTGTCTGTCTTCTCTCTGTCTCTCTCTCTGTCTTCTGTCTGTCTGTCTGTCTCTGTCTGTCTGTCTGTCGTCTATCTCTCTCTCTGTCTTTCTCTCTCTGTCTCTCTCTCGTCCACGACCTACTTAACTATGTCAGTTCCTGAGGCCTATATAGTCTCACCCGATTGACTTTGACACTCAGTTCGATGTTTTCGTCAAACTGGAAAAAAAGGGCGAGGCTGGGAATCGAACCCAGAACCTCGCGGTTAATTAGTTGGCAGGCGAACGTCTTGCAACCTGAAACCTTCAGTTCTGTATAATTACACTACAGTCATAAACAAATTAACCAGTCAGAAGTTCTATCTCCTTAACCTCCATGTGGTTCTATCTATGTAAACCTGCTTAGCTTTCTCAGCTGAGCCCGTGAGTAATTACGACAATAAAAATCAGTATCCTTTGAAAATCTTGTGAATAATTTTTCACACAAAACAGTTCAACAAGATCCGATATAAAATGATCAATGTTTTGAGCAAGTAAAGGAGATGGTGGTATACGATAATTAGTATAATACACAATTAAGTCTCTTTGACATGGGCTGGTTATTGGGTGGGATGGCAACAGCCCTGTGGTTAGAGCTTCATGCTGGTGATCTGACGGCAACTGGAAGACTGGGTTCAAATCTCTGATGCACAGCACACGAATCCAACATCACTCAGTCCAGAGTTTTTTTTTGTGTTTTTGTGGGTTTTTTTTGTTGTTGTTGTTTTTTTGCTGGTCCAGAGTACTATATCTAGAGCTCCCCTTCCTCTTACCTAGTCCAAGTGTGGTCAGTTCTTGCTATAATTAATAGCACCAGCTGGGCTGGGATGGGATGGAATGGAATAATTAGCAGCTGAGAGGAGCTGAAAGTGGGGGAAACTGACTGCTGTGTATGGTGATCTGCTCGGGAAAATTTTAGCCTCATTTTCTTAGAATCAGCTGGATAAGACAATCAGTCCAGGTCCGGTGGTGATGACAATGAAATGAAGAAGTTGATGTGATAATGATGATGACTGAAGGTGACGCCGACGAAAAAGACGACGGCGACAAATGACGAGGATAACCATAACAACGATAATGACGACGATGATGTCGACGATGACGATAATGATGATGATGATGATGAAAACTCCTGTTGAAGCGACCCGAGTGCTACATGTGAAGACTGTACAGATGAGGACTGTGTGGTGTGACTGTACAGATGAGGACTGTGTGGTGTGACTGTACAGATGAGGACTGTGTGGTGTGACTGTGTATGAGGACTGTGTGTGTACTGTACAGGTGAGGACTGTGTGGTGTGACTGTACAGGTGAGGACTGTGTGGTGTGACTGTACAGATAGACTGTGTGTATGGTTGTACAGGGAGGACTGTGTATAGGATTAGTGTGACTGTACAGACGAGGACTGTGTGTGTGACTGTACAGTGAGGACTGTGTGTGACTGTAAGATGAGGACTGTGTGTGTGACTGTACAGTGAGACTGTGTGTAGGGACTGTACAGATGAGGACTGTGGTATGATGTAAGGTGAGACTGTGTGTAGCTGTACAGGTGAGGACTGTGGAGCTGTACGTGGGATGTGTGTATGACTGTACAGATGAGGACTGTGTGGTGTGACTGTACAGGTGAGAACTTTGTGGTATGGCTGTACAGGTGAGGACTGTTATAAGGACTGTGTGGTGTGACTGTACAAGTGAGGACTGTGTGGTATGACTGTGTGGTATGACTGTACAGATGAGGACTGTACAGATGAGATGTGTGGTATACTGTACGATGAGGCTGTAAGACTGTGTGTATGACTGTACAGATGAGGACTGAATAAGGACTGTGTGGTATACTGTACAGTGATGTGATATAAGGACTGTGTGGTTGACTGTACAGGACCCTGGAAGACGAGGAGGTGGAGGAGGAAGACGGGCCCACCCTGGAGGAGCGGACCCACGCCCGGCAGGTGAAGGCTGCCCAGGACGTGTACACCAGGAACAACAATCGGGTAACAGACAGCACCAGCAGCTCGTCTGCAACAGCAGCAACAGCAATGACCACCACCACCACACCACAACAACAAGCAGCAACAACAACAACAACAACACCGAGCACTATGACAGCAGTAGTAACAACAGCACCAGCACCCAGCATCATCACCACCCCCCCAAACAATAACAGCGACAGCATCATCATTATTATCCGTCCGTCATCGTCATCGTCATCATCATCATCATCATCATCGTCGTCGTCGTCAGCATCATCATCACCACCCCCATCACCACCACCACCACCACCTCACCACCCACCATCATCATCATCATCAATCATCATCATCATCATCATCATCAACCAAAAGTATTGGGACACAGTTGCAATGCATGGCTGAATGTTACGGAACACACACACACGCGCGCGCGCGCGCGTGCACACACGTACGCATGCACAATCAATCAATCAATCAATCAATCAATCAATCAATCAATCAATCATCATCAATCAATCATCAGTCAGTCAGTCAGTCACATCAATCAATATCAAACAATCAATATCAATCAATCTTTCCTGGCAGCGTCGGGTACGTCAGCAGCGAGAGCTGAAGGACTACCAGAAGAAATGGCAGAGGTACCTGGAATACATCAAAGAAGCTGAGGACAGGCGTCTGGACAATGCCATCAAAAAGGTCGTCAGGCATCGGTCATTTGGCCTCCTCCTCCTCCTCTTTCTTCTTTGTAATTCTTCTTCTTCTTCTTCTTCTTTGCAGTTCTTCTTCTTCTTCTTTACAATTCCTTCTTCTTCTTCTTTACAATTCTCTTCTTTCTTCTTTCTTCTTCTTCTTCTTCTTCTTCTTCTTCTTCTTCTTCTTCTTCTTCTTTCTTCTTCTTCGCAATTCTTCTTCGCAATTCTTCTTCGCAATTCTTCGCAATTCTTCTTCGCAATTCTTCTTCTTCTTCGCAATTCTTCTTCACAATTCTTCTTCTTCTTCTTCACAATTCTTCTTCTTCTTCGCAATTCTTCTTCTTCTTCTTCTTCTTCTTCTTCTTCTTCTTCTTCTTCTTCTTCTTCTCTTCTTCTTCTTCTTCTTTCTTCTTCTTCTTCTTCTTCTTCTTCTTCTTCTTCTTCTTCTTCTTCCTTCTTCTTCTTCTTCTTCTTCTTCTTCTTCTTCTTCTTCTCTCTCCTTCCTCCTCTCCTTCTCTCCTCCTCCTCTCCTTCTTCCTCGCTTCTTCCTTCGCATCTCTTCCTTCTGCTTCTTCTTCGCAATTCTTCTTCGCAATTCTTCTTTCGCAATTCTTCTTCGCAATTCTTCTTCTTCTTCTTCGCAATTTCTTCTTCTCTTCTTCTTCTTCCTTCTTCTTCTTCTTCTTCTTCTTCTCATCTTCTTCTTCGCTTCTTCTTCTTCCTTCTTCTTCTTCGCATCTTCTTCTTCTTCGCAATTCTTCTTCTTTCTTGCAATTTTTCTTCGCAATTCTTCTTCTTCGCAATTCTTCTTCTTCGCAATTCTTTCTCTCTTCGCAATTCTTCTTTTCTTCTTCGCAATTCTTCTTCTTCTTCTTCGCAATTCTTCTTCTTCTTCTTCTTCGTCTTCTTCTTCTTCGCATCTTCTTCTTTCTTCGCAATTCTTTCTTCTTCTTGCAATTCTTCTTCTTCTTGCATTCTTCTTCTTCTTCTTCTTCTTCTTCTTCTTCTTCTTCTTCTCTTCTGCATTCTTCTTCTGCAATTCTTCTTTTCTTCGCTTTTCTTCTTCTTCGCATTCTTCTTCTTTTCTTCGATTGTTGCTTCGCTATTCT
>CM060337.1:42668214-42675714 GCA_030674155.1 Stramonita haemastoma
TTTTATTATTATTATTATTATTATTATTATTATCATTATTATTATTATTATTATTATTATTATTATTATTATTATTATTATTATTATTATTATTATCATTATTATTATCATCATCATCATCATTGTTATTACTATTATAGTTATCATTATTATTATTATTTTAATAATAATTATTATTATCAATAGTACATTTTCCTCCTCCTCCTCCTCCCCCCCCTCCTCCTCCTCTCCTCCTCCTCCTCCATTATCATTATCAATATCATCATTATCATAATTTTTCGAAACCAATTTTTAAAATAATTATTATTATTAGTAGTAGTAGTAGTAGTAGTAGCATCATCATCGTCGTCGTCGTCGTCATCATCATCATCATCATCATCATCATCATCATCATCATCATCATCATCATCATCATCATCAATTCATCATTATCATAATTTTTCAAAATGGATTAATTTTTTAATTGTTATGATCATCGTCGTCGTCGTCGTCGTCGTCGTAGTCGTCGTCGTCGTCGTCGTCATCATCATCATCATCACCATCATCATCATCACCATCATCATCATCAACATCATCATCATCATCATCAGCGTCATCATTGTTATGATTATAGTGATTATCATGATGATGATTATGAATTATTAACGTCATTGTCGTCAGTATCATGACCAGGACAGACTAAGACAAGAACACACCCCCTTCTCCCCTATACTGTCAGATGGCGACCTGAAGATGGTGGAGGGAGGAGGCCAGCTAGGAACCAGCCCTGGGTCTGTGACCTCGGAGAAGCCTTCCTCCAAGATACCCCCCCAGATGTCCCTGGAGCCTGCCTCAGGGGGCAAGGATCGGAAAGTCAGCCGGGGACTGGCCTCGTCCTCTGGCCACAGATCCAGACCCTCCTCCCGATCTACCTCGGCTCTCAACGTGGGGCGCACCAAGTCTAGCGGTCAGTGACACTGACCCCTCACCTCACCTCACCTCTTTCATTTGGCTCAGGCCAAAAGTTGAGTCAGTTATTGATGTCAGCTCATTGCCAAGGCCTACACTAAAATGGTGTGATGTAAAATGGTGTGTTGAGATTGCCTTCATCAGCCATGACAAGCTCTTAACAGAACATCCTGCACTCCCCTCCTTTAAAGGAGAAAAAATCCTCTGAAGTCGGTAGTATGGGTGCCTATATGGCGAGGTACTTGGAAATAGTCATACACGCAAACTTATCATTCAGTGTGTGCAATTTCAATCCCACAGTGATTCCCAGGTGGGATGAGTGAGTCAGAGAACTCATTCTGGGTGACCCCCCAGAGTGTTGTTCAGCTGGGGAACAACAACAACTTCTTTCATACTCTGTGTAAAGGTAAAGGTGTCCCATAACCTGTGTGGTCATTAGGGAAGCGAGGCATCAGAGACCTCAGCTTCTCTAGGGGGGCCAGCATGTTAATTAAGGCCGCGCCCATCTCCTCTCCCTTGCTGCTTCCTTTACCTTCCCTAACCCTAAAGAGGGCAGGTACCCATTTACAGCTGGGTGAATTGGGGGGGTGGGGGGGGGGGGGTGGGGGGGGGCACTGTACTGTAGCCAAGGCGCGCAAACGGTCACCCATCCAATTGACAACTACGCTCGACGCTGCTTAGCTTGACTTGGGGGGAAAAGCGAGCGCTCTGATCACTTAGCTATCCCGTGTATTAACGGAAAATCCGTAATGGAGTTACAGCGAAACGTCTGTTTGCTTGTTGGCTTGCTTGCTTTACTCGTTTGTGTATGTGTTGGTTTGTTTCTTTGTCTGCTCTTCTCTGCATCCAGCCGCTCGCTTCTGCCTTCATGCTGTGTTAGGAATAGTCACCTTCACCTGTCCGTAGTCCCGTGGACCGTGGGGGCACAACTGAAGATTTTTAAAAACCAGCTTCCTCCACTCCCCCACGACGGTCCTCCGCCCTCTGTAGTAGGTCGGTTCCACCCAAGGCCTGTCCGTCCACTCTCTGATGTTGTCTTCCCATCGTTTCCTCTGTCTGCCTCTTCGTCTCCCTCCTGTTTAATTATCGTCATTGCCTTGGTTCATTTTGCTGAACATCCTTAGAACCCGAAATCCACAGAAAACCTGCACTGTTTGGTGGGCTGCCAGATGGCCACCAGTCAGAACAGCGCCCCCCCCCCCCTCCCTCTTCTCCCCCCCCCCCCCCCCCCCCCCCCCCCCCCCCCCCCCGGCTAAGTGACACTGGTGATGTTCAGTGATGCCTGATAGGGGCCAGCCTTTCTCACCCCACACCACCTACATATTATTGTATTCTATTCTATTGCATTGTATTGTATTGTTATTGTATTGTATATACTGCATTGTGTGTATTATATTGCATTGTATTGTATTGGAGTATATTGTCATGTATTTTGTGTCTTGTATGCAAATCTAATTTAAGTCTCTGCATGAAATTCGGGCTGCTGTTCTCCTCGCTCGGGGAGAGCGCGTTGCCACAAGAGCAGCGCCACCCATTCTTTTTTCTTCAAGGTTTTTTGTTTTGTTTTGTTTTTTTGGTGAAAGGGGATAAGGAGAGGGAATGGTGAGGGGAGGAGGGGGTGAGGGCAGATAGGTAGGGGAAGGAGGGGGTGAGGTAGGGGGGAGGAACGGGATAGATAGGGGAAGGGTTAAATTGGTGGAGTTGGGGGGGGGGGGGGGGGGAGGAATTATCTTGATTCCTGGCCCAGAATTTCCAGGTGGCGATGTTATTGATTAGTTCTGAAAGGGGGTGGGGGAACCTCCCTGCAATTTTTTTCTGTCTTATAATGCTGTACTAGCCGCTGCTGTAGTCTAGTGGTTAGGGCGTTGGACTCGTAATCTAAAGGTTGCGGGTTCGATCCCAGCTTCCGGCTATGGCGTTGTGCCCTTGGAAAAGGCACTTTACGGCTATTTTCTCACCCCACCCAGGTGTAAAAGGGGTACCAACCTTGTGTTGGGGGTTAACCCTGCGATAGACTGGCGTCCTATCCAGGGGGGAGTCTATGACTCTCAGTCGCTTAAACGCCACAGATACCGGGATAAGCACCGGCTTGATGAGCCTTAGGCTCGGGACAGACTTTAACTTTAAACTTTTAATGCTGTGCTTGTTTACAGAGTCCAGAGGGAAACGAGCCTCTTTTAGGCTCAGGAAACGATCTCTCCTCCAGGACATGGTAGTAAGTGTGTGTGTGTCCGTGTGTGTGTGTGTCCGTGTGTCCGTGTGTGTGTGTGTGTGTGTGTGTGTGTGTGTGTGTGTGTGTGTGTGTGTGTGTGTGTGTGTGTGTGTGTCGTATGTGTTTGTAGGGAGGTGGTTCTGTGTGTGTCCATGTGTGTGGGTGTGGTTCGTGTTTCGTGTGTGTGTTTGTATGTGTGTTGTGTTGTGTGTGTGTGTTCGGTCGTGTGTGGTGTTGTGTGTGTTGTTGTGTTGTGTGTGTGTCCGAGTGTTGTGTCCGAGTGTGTTGTAATTGTGAGTTTGTGCGTGGGAGCGTGTGTGTGTTGGGGGTGTGTTTCGTCGTGTGTGTGTTGCTGTGTAGGGGGGGGGTGTGTGTGTGTGTGTGCGTGTGTGTGTGTGCGTGTGTGTGTCCGAGTGTGTGTGGTGCGTGTGTGTGTGTGTGTGTGTGTGTGTGTGTGTCCGTGTGTGTGTGTGTGTGTGTGTGTGTGTGTGTGTGTGTGTGTGTGTGTGTGCGCTGCACATTTCATAAGGAAGATGGTTCGTAATGTTCCAATAAATGTTTGCGTCTGTTTCAACGATTTTTTTTTTATCAGATGTCACATTAATTTGAGGAAGCTTACGTTTCAAATGGATCTGTTAGGCTAGTTTGAATAGCTGTCAACTGTTTCAGTTATCAAATATTGGGTTGAGAATTTGTCTCTCAGTCTTTCTCACCTTGGGTGCAGTAAAAGGTAAAGGTGTCCCATAACCTAGGCGGTCTTAGGGGAGCGAGGCGTCAGAGACCTCAGCTTCTCTAGGGGCCAGCATATTGAGGGCGGCGCCCATCTCCTCCCCCTCGCTGCTTTACCTTCCCTGACCCTAAAAGAGGGCAGGTACCCATTTACAGCTGGGTGAACTGGGGGACTGTACTGAAGCCAAGGCGCGCAAACGGTCACCCATCCTTGGATGCAGTGTCAGCCTTAATTCAACCCTTGTGGCTGGCCGTGCTATTGATAATAAGCATAAATAAATAATAAAGAGAGAGAGAGACAGACAGACAGAGAGAGAGACAGAGAGAGACACAGAGAGAGAGAGAGTCAGAGAGAGACACAGAGAGAGAGAGAGAGAAGAGAGAGAGAAGAGAGAGAGAGAGAGAGAGAGAGAGAGAGAGACAAGGCAAGGCAAGGCAAGGCAAAGTCTTTTATTCGAGGATGATAGATAAGCACTCGTGTGCTTTTTTACATCCAGTCCCCGCCCTTTTCAGGGATACATCAAGTTGAAAATATACTAAACAATAAGACTTTACGCAGTACCAAACAACACACAAGAATAAAGGACAGAGAGGAGGACAGAGACAGAGAGAGAGACAGAGAGAGAAAGAGAGAGAGAGACAAGAGAGAGACAGAGAGAGACAGACAGACAGAGACAGACACAGAGAGAGAGGTAACAACAGGAAACATGAACAGTGCGGTGTTAACTTACACAAGGGGACAAACTCTTCTCAAACTCAAGTCGGCTGTGTTTGCTTTCAGGGCACGGGTTACTTCTCCTACCCAACCCAAACCAGACCCCTCACCTCTGAGGACTCCCCTCATCCTGTCGATGGTAAAGTATACCAACTGACCACCTAGTAGACACCCTCCTCCTCCTCCTCCTCCTCCGTCCTCGTCCTTGTCTCATCAGTATTGTCGTCATCATGACCATCACTAGCCTACCATCATCGTTATTTATGTTCAGGTCATTCTTAAGCCATGACTTTTCTCTTCTTTGTTTTTGTTGTACTTCGTGGGCTGGCATGACAAGACTCATTAAAAAAAATTTTTTTTAATCAAAATATATAAAATCAAATTTTT
Organism: Stramonita haemastoma; assembly: GCA_030674155.1. Lineage (NCBI taxonomy): Eukaryota > Metazoa > Mollusca > Gastropoda > Neogastropoda > Muricidae > Stramonita > Stramonita haemastoma. Next base: position 42,673,206 of record CM060337.1, read on the forward strand.
TTTTTTTCGATGATAATGACTAAGCACTCCTATGCTTTTTTTTTTTTTGACGTCCAGTCTGTCACACTTCTTAAGGGAGTGCGCATAAACCTCCACCCATTCTCATTCGGGGGACGGGATAGCCTAGTGGTCAGAACATTGCCTCGCAATTTGACGACCCGGGTTCGATTCCCGTTCGAGGGGATTTTTCTCCTGGAGTTAATAGTGCTGACTCCACTCTCCCTAAAAGTCTTTCGGATGAGACTGTAAACCGAGGCCCTGTGTGCAAACGCACGCAGAGCCATCTTGCGCACACGTTGAATCCTGTTCCGCTTTTCGTAAGAGTAGGCCATTGTGTGCTGGTGGGAACAGATGTGTGTGTGTGTGTGTGGTGTGTGTGTGTGGTGTGTGTGTGTGTGTGTGGGGTGTGTGTGTGTGTACCTGCGTACGTGTGTGAGTGTGTGTGTCTATGTGAGTGTGTGTGTTTTTATTTTATTTTTTATTCTTTTATATCGATGACAATAATATGAGGAGGTGTGTGTGTGTGTGTGTGTGTGTGTGTGTGTGTGTGTGTGTGTGTGTGTGTGTGTGTGTGTTGTGTGTGTGTGTGCGCGCGCGCCCGGTGGTGCGTGCGTGCGTGTGTGAGTGTGTGTGTGTGCGTGTGTGTGAATGCGTGCGTGCGGGTGAGTGTGCGTGCATGTTGTGTGTGTGGGTGTGAGTGTGTGTGTGCTGTGTGTGTGTTGTGTGTGTGTGTTGCGTGCGTTGCGTGCGTGTGTGTGGCAGAGGTGACCATCTTTGTACCCCAGGAGGTCCTCATTCAGACTCGCAGGGAATCAGAGAGAAGCGCATCCATGTCCGTTTATGGTAAGGATAATCTCCCCTCTCTCTGTGTCTCCCGGAGATGGATCGAATGTTGGTGTTGGTTTTGTTGTTGGTTTTGTATGTTGTTGGTTTTGGTTTTGTCGGGGTTGTAGCTGTTGTTTTCGACCGTATTATTGTTGTTGTTGTTGATGTTGTTGCTTTTCTTGTTCTTCTCCTCTTTCTCTTCTTTCTCCTCCTTCTTTTTTTTTCTTCGTGTTCTTCCTGTGTCCTTCTTCAGTGCATTCTTCTTTTTTGCATTCTTCTTTTGTGCATTCTTCTTCTTTGCATTCGTCTTCTTCTTTTTTTGCATTCTTTTTTTTTTTTCATTCTTCTTCTTCTTTGTATTCTTCTTTTCTTCTTCTTCTTCTTCTTCTTCTTCTTCTTCTTCTTTGCATTCTCTTCTTCTTCTTCTTTGCATTCTTCTTCTTCTTCTTTGCATTCTCCTTCTTCTTCTTTTCTTCTTTGCATTCTCCTTCTTCTTCTTCTTCTTCTTCTGTGCATTCTTCTTCTTCTTCTTCTGTGCATTCTTCTTCTTCTTCTGTGCATTCTTCTTCTGTGCATTCTTCTTCTGTGCATTCTTCTTCTTCTTCTGTGCATTCTTCTTCTTCTTCTGTGCATTCTTCTTCTGTGCATTCTTCTTCTGTGCATTCTTCTTCTGTGCATTCTTCTTCTGTGCATTCTTCTTCTTCTTCTGTGCATTCTTCTTCTGTGCATTCTTCTTCTTCTTCTTCTGTGCATTCTTCTTCTGTGCATTCTTCTTCTGTGCATTCTTCTTCTTCTTCTGTGCATTCTTCTTCTGTGCATTCTTCTTCTGTGCATTCTTCTTCTGTGCATTCTTCTTCTGTGCATTCTTCTTCTGTGCATTCTTCTTCTTGTGCATTCTTTTCTGTGCATTCCTCTTTTAGTTTCCTATCTTTGATGTGCAGGTTTGCAGATTCTCACACTGCTTATCCACACCTGCCACACATAGACAGATTTAGGGCTAACTGTAGCATTTCTTCCTGATTTGTTAAAATATACGTTTGGCATAGATTTTCCTCTCTTTTTATTTTTTGTTTTCTTCTAATTTTTCCCTTCCCTGGTTCGTTTATTTTCTTGAACATGTTTATTGTTATTTTTTCTGACTGTTCAAAGGCTTTTTTTTCATTTTAATATGAAAACAATGTATTTCTTTCTCCTGTGTGGGTTTTTTTTTATATATTTAAGCATAAAAATTATCATATTTTCTTTTTTTTTTGGTAATTTTCTTTTGTGGAATTTATTTTTCCTTGTGTGATTTTTTCCCCTTTCTTGGAGAATGTTTATGTTATTCATTTTCTTTCTTCTAATTTCGATTTTTTTAATACAATTAAAGAAACCTGCCCCTTTCTTCAGTGATGGTTGTCTTTTCTTGAACGTATATACTAAAATCAATGTCAAAGCTTTTATGTTATTGCGGTATATTTGTTAAAATCCTGGAAAATATGGGCTCACTTTTTTGGTGGTCTCTTTTTTGTAAATTGAAATTTAAAATATTTTAGGCAAAGTATTCCCTGGGCGTGAAAAAGTCAGTTTTATTTACAATGAATCAGCTACCCCACAAAAAGAAACACACCAGGTTAAGTAAGTAAACTACATATATTATGAATAAATCGGTTGAAAAAAAAAAAGGAAAACAAAATAACAGATT
>CM060337.1:42685714-42688214 GCA_030674155.1 Stramonita haemastoma
AGGTGAAAAAGGGGTACCAACCTTGTGTTGGGGATTAACCCTGCGATAGACTGGCGTCCTATCCAGGGGGGGGAGTCTATGACTCTCAGTCGCTTAACGCCACAGAAACCGGGATAAGCACCGGCCTGCTGAGCCTTAGGCTCGGGACAGACTTTAACTTTAACTTTTTAACTTGACCACTGAGCTATCCCTGTCCCTGATACACTGGCATTGTTTTCTTTTTTGTGACAGGCGAGCGCTTCAGCTAGCGGGCTGGAGGTGGCGCTGGAGGTTGGCGCCACAGTGGCGGAGGAGCTTCACAAGGACATGCTGGCAGACCCCAGCTTCCAGGAAAGCCTCTACCTCTCCCTCTCCCCCTCCCTCCTCCTCATCATCCTCAGCTGCTGGGCTGATATGAGTGCGGCAGTTCCTAAAGGTGAAGAAAGAGAGATGGAAGGAAGGGAGGGAGAGAGGGAGGAAGGGAGGGAGATAGGGAGGAAGGAAGTGAGGAAGGGAGGAAGAAGGAATAAAGAAAGGAAGGAAGGGGGAGGGAGAGAGGAGGGAAAGAAGGGAGGAAGGAAAGGAAAGAAAGGAAGGAAGGTAGGAAGGAAAGAAGGAAGGAAAGGAGGGAGGGAGGCGGGAAATATGGAAGGAAGAAAGGATGGAGAGAAGGAAAGAAAGGAAGGAGAGACGGAAGGCAGGAAGAAAGGACAGAAGGAAGGAAGAAAGAAAGAAAGGAAGGAGGGAGGGAAAGGAAGGAAGGCAGGAAGGAAAGGAAAGGAAATAATAATGGGTAGGCGCAGCACTTGTGGCGACACGCTCTCCCCGGGGAGAGCAGCCCGAATTTCACGCAGAGAAATCTGCTGTGACAAAAAGTGGTATTAAAAAAAAGAAATAAAAAGAGAACATACCCAGCAAACATCGGAATGCGGCTACCTTCATGGCGCGTCAAAACACGGGTCGGTCGTCATACGTAAAAATCTCACCCTTGGTGATCCTCGGAGCTCTAGCCGAGGAAACAAACAAAAAAACAAAAAACAAAACAAAGAACGAAAAAAAGAAAGAAAGGTCAATGGTTTGTATGAACACATGCAGAATTTTGGGACGAAGATTGAAAACTAAGGAAGCCTTTTACAGTTTCGCTGAGTGGCTTATTTATTTATCTATTTATTTATTTATTTATTTATTTATTTATTTATTTATTTATTCATTCATTCATTCATTCATTCATTCATTCATTCATTCATTCATTCATTTATTCAATCATTCATTCATTTTTACAGAATTTTGCCAGGGACACAACCCTCACGTTGCCATGGGTTCTTTTACGTGCGCTAAAGAATGATGTGTAACACACGGGACCTCAGTTTATCGTCTCATCCGAAAGACTAGCATCAGGATTCGAACCACGGCACACTCCGACCCGGACTTTTCATTTTCTAGCTAGGCGAGGCAAGTTTTGTTACCTATAGACCACCGATCCAATTTGTGTGTGCGACAGCGTGTGTAAGTGTGTATAATGTTTGCTTGTATTTTAAACTACACCTTTGTTCAAACTAGCCGCCGCTGTAGTCTAGTGGTTAGGGCGTTGGACTCGTAATCTAAAGGTTGCGGGTTCGATCCCAGCTTTCGGCTATGGCGTTGGCCCTGGGAAAAGGCACTTCACGGCTATTTTCTCACCCCACCCAGGTGTAAAAGGGGTACCAACCTTGTGTTGGGGGTTAACCCTGCGATAGACTGGCGTCCTATCCAGGGGGGGGGGGGAGTCTATGACTCTCAGTCGCTTAACGCCACAGAAACCGGGATAAGCACCGGCCTGATGAGCCTTAGGCTCGGGACAGACTTTAACTTTAACTTTGTTTTAACTAATAATGACAAAGTAAGGTGTGGTGTGGTTACAGAAACGGTTGGCCTGCAGACTTCGGCTCCCAATCAGAAGCCTTATGTGCCCACGCTGGGAGAGGACGTGGTGCTGTTGGCCCTGTTCTGTCTGTGGAGGGACACCAACCAGAACTCCCTCACCCCTGCCTTCCTCACCCACATGACCCTCAAGATGGCGCAGCTGCCGCTTCTAGGGCAGAGTGCCTGTGTCATAGAGTACGACGCGCAAGGCAGAGCCCTCATCACTGATGACACCGTCTCTAAGGTTTGTCTGTGTGTTGTGTGTGTAGTGGGTTTTTTCTGTTTGTGTTTGTGTTTGTGTGTAGTGTTTGTGTTTGGGAGGGTGGGGGAGTGTAAGTGTGTGTGTGTGTGTGTGTGTGTGTGTGTGTGTGTGTGTGTGTGTGTGTGTGTGGGTGTGTGTGTGTGTGTTGTGTGTGTGTGTGTGTGTGGTGTGTGTGTGTGTGTGTGTGTGTGTGGTGTGTGTGTGTGTGTGTGTAGTGTGTGTGTGTAGTGTTTGTGTGTGTGTAGTGTTTTTGTGTGTGTTTGTGTTTGGGAGGGTGGGGGAGTGTAAGTGTGTGTGTGTGTGTGTGTGGGGGGGGGGTATGTGTGTGTGTGGGGGGGAATGTTGTGTGTGTGTGTT
>CM060337.1:42690714-42693214 GCA_030674155.1 Stramonita haemastoma
CCAAGCTTCCTCAAGCCCACTGCAAGGACATGATTAGAAAAACAAAACAGAAAGACATGCCGGATCGGTCGAGGCCCGGATCAACAACGACCGCGCTACCCACTGCAAGCCTCCAGGGTGGGAGCGACAAGTGTGCTACTGGGGTAGAACCAACTCTAAAGCTTCCAGCTAAAGGGGCAACCATTGGTACATGGAATGTAAGGACTCTGTACCAAACAGGAAGAGTACAGGAACTTATACATGAATTACAGAGGTATAAATGGGACATCATAGGGCTTGCGGAAGTCAGATGGATTGGCTTCGGAGAAACAACCACGCAAGACGGCCACAAAATATGGTACAGCGGAGAAGAGAAACTACATCAACATGGAGTAGGCTTTATTGTCAGGAAAGAGATTGTGTCAAGCATCATCAGCTGCACACCAGTATCCAGCAGACTCATCTCAATCAGAGTTTCTGCAAAACCCCAGAATCTCACCATCATCCAAGTGTATGCTCCAACATCTGACTACGATGATGATCAGATAGAAGAATTCTATGAAGAACTTGAAAACGTCATCTCCAAAACGCCCAAAAAAGACATTCTTATTGTGGAAGGCGACTGGAATGCTAAGGTGGGACCTGATGCCTATGACACCTGGGCAGGAACCACAGGACGATTTGGACTGGGAGAAACAAATGACAGAGGACAGCGGCTGCTGGAATTCGCAAAGAAGCACACACTGACTTTGGCTAACACACTCCACCCTCACAAGCCATCCAGAACATCAACCTGACACTCACCAAATGGTCTGCTTCATAATCAAATTGATTACATTCTGTCACCCCAAAGATTCAAATCCAGCATAAACAAGGCAAACACAAGAACATTCCCAGGAGCTGACATTGGCAGTGACCACGACCTTGTACTTACCACCATCAGGCTGAAACTGAAAGCAAAACAACAGCCAAAAAGCCCACGCATAAGATTCGACCTGGAAAAACTCAAAGACCCAACAGTGGTTGAGATCTTCCAAGCCAACATAGGAGGAAAGTTCGCCGCACTCACAGCCATCGACAATGATGTGGACACATTGCCCAACAACATCAAAGAAGTGCTAACGACAGCAGCAGAAGAAACATTAGGAAGAAGCAGAACAAAGAAACAACCCTGGGTGACAAATGAGGTTCTTGACCTCTGCGACAAAAGAAGAGAACTTAAGAAACAAAAGTTCACAAGTCAAGAAGCTTACAAGAAGTACATGGATAGCCACAGAGAAGTGAGGAAAAAGATGAGAGAAGCCAAAGAAGGGTGGATAGAAGAACAATGCAACAACATCGAAGCTGGAATGACCAAGAGAAACAGCAAAACAGCTTACGACACTTTGAAAGCACTAACGAAAACCACACAGCCTAAAGCCTCTGTTATTGAAGACAAAGAAGGAAATCTTTTAACGGAAAACAATGCCATCCTCCAACGCTGGACAGAAAACTGTGAGGAATTGTACAACTACCCACTACGCCCAGATACCAACATAGTTTCTGGCAAACCCCCTGAACACCAAGATAAAGACCCACCAATACTAAGGTGTGAAGAAGATGCAGCTATTAAACAATTGAAGAAGGGGAAGTCCCCTGGAATCGATAACATCCCAGCTGAACTCATAAAAAATGGAGGGAATGAAACAGCAAGGCGATTCACAGAACTTTGTCAGAAGATCCACGACACCAAAGAATGGCCAAAAGAATGGACACAGTCTCTTGTAATACCCCTGCCAAAGAAAGGAAACCTCAAGAAATGCCAGAACTACAGAACCATCAGTCTCATAAGTCATCCTAGCAAGATCATGCTGCAGGTAGTCCTCAACAGACTGAAAAACCAAGCGGAAAAACTCCTGGCAGAAGAACAAGCGGGCTTTAGACCAAAACGCAGCACAATGGAACAAATTTTCAATCTGAGAATTCTGATAGAGAAGCATCTCCAACACCAAAAAGACTTGTACCACAATTTCATAGACTTCAAAAAGGCCTTTGACAGGGTATGGCATGACGGCCTCTGGCAAGTACTCAGGTACTTCAACATTGACAGCTGCCTAATTGAAGTCATCAAGGCTCTGTACGAGAACGCAAAAAGTGTAGTTTTCATGAACAATCACGTGGGCGAGTTCTTCAAGACCACGGTTGGGGTTCGCCAGGGCTGCCTTCTCTCACCTGTACTCTTCAACCTCTTCCTCGAAAACATCATGACAGAGACACTGCAAAACCACCACACTTCCATCTCCATTGGTGGAAGACCCCTTTGCAACCTCAGATTTGCAGATGACATTGACCTCATGGGCAGCAGCAAACAAGAACTGCAAATCCTCACAGACAATTTAACAGATCGAGCAAGCGCATACGGCATGGAGGTCAGTACAGAGAAATCAAAGATCATGGTCAACAGCGCGAGTAATGACATCACGGAAATAAAGATGAATGGAGAAACACTAGAAGAGGTGAGCCAATTCAAATACTTAGGCTC
>CM060337.1:42698214-42700714 GCA_030674155.1 Stramonita haemastoma
AGGAGAGGAGAGAGAGTGGGGGGGGGGGAGAGGGAGAGAGAGGGGAGGGAGGGAGGAGGGAGGGAGAGAGAGAGGAGAGGAGAGGAGGAGAGGGGAGAGGAGGAGGAGAGAGAGAGAGAGAGTATGGTGGTAAATGGAGATAAGCAGAATTTTTTGGTCAAATTGAATAACAGTTTATTTTGGTATGATACGGCTTGTGTGTTTTTTTGTTTGTTTTTTTTGGTATCAGTCCCCGCCCTTATCAGGGATAACGTCATGATAAAAAAAAACAAAAAAACCAAGAATAAAAAAGGAGGTGCCCACCTGTCTTCTCACCCGCACTGTGTGATGTGTGCAGGTTTCAATACAGACACCGGAGGATGAGCAAGTGGCGGAGGGCATGGCCTCCATCGCTGACGTCTTGTCCCACGTGAAGCCCGATGTCCTGAAGCAGTTCGTGCAGACCACCCTCTTCTCTCTCCTCACCTCCCTCCGAACTTTTGGTTCCAGTCCCGACACGGCTGCAGGCAGTTCGGAAGAGGTAGAAGGAGACATGTTTTTTTGTATTTTGTACTTTGTATTTTGTACTTTGTATTTTGTACTTTGTATTTTGTATTGCTGTAGGTATATGGCAACGTTCTGGCGGCTCCTGCGACAGTACTGGAACCATTCGTATCGGTCATTGCCTTTCCAATGGATCATTCCAGTGCCGTGGAGAGGGGGGGGGGGGGGGGTCTGCTGCATGGGTAACAGCTTGCCCTCCATGCATACATGCCAGGCTTTGCGCTCTAAAGACAAGAACGCAACTCCATAGTCTTCCGAGACTGATGGGTGCCTACTACTACTACTACTACTACTACTACTACTACTAAACTACTACTACTACTACTACTTCGTATTTTGTATTTCGTACCACTTTATGTCACAGCAGATTTTTCTGCGTGAAATTCGGGCTGCTTGCTCTCTCTCCCCGGGGAGAGCGCGTGGCCACAAGTGCAGCGCCTACCCTTTTTTTTCTCTCTCTTTTTCATGTATGCAACTGTATTTGTTTCCCTATCAGAGTGGGTTTTTTCTACAGAATTTTTACCAAGAGTCAACCCCCTTGTTGCCGTGGGTTCTTTTACGTGCGCTAAATAGTGATGTGTAACACACGGGGCCTCGGTTTATCGTCTCATCCGAAAAACTAGCGCCCAGACCACCACTCATGGTCTAATGGATGGGGGAAAAGTTTTGGGCCCAAACGGGATTCGAACCACCGCACACTCCTACCCAGACTTTTGCTTTCTAGGCAAGGCGCGTTACCACCTAGACCACACTGTCTGTAAAAGTAAAGGTAAAGGTGTCCCATAACCTAGGCGGTCGTAGGGGAACGAGGCTTCAGAGACCTCAGCTTCTCTAGGGGCCAGCATGTTTAGGGCGGCGCCCATCTCCTCCTCTCCCTCGCTGTTTGACCTTCCCTGACCCTAAAGATTGCAGGTACCCATTTACAGCTGGGTGAACTGGGGGGTGGGGGTGGGGGGGGGGGGGGGTGGGGGGGCGCTGTACTGAAGCCAAGGCGCGCAAACGATCTCCCATCCAACTGGTGCATGCGTGAGTGCACACGTGTACTTGTGTGTATGTGTGCGCGTGTGAGTATATCTGTGTGGACTCGCGCGTGGTGTATGTGTGTGAGTGTGTGTGTGTGTGTGTGTGTGTGTGTGTGTGTGTGTGTGTGTGTGTGTGTGTGTGTGTGTGTGTGTGTGTGTGTGTGTGTGTTAGTGTGCGCGCGCACATGCGTGCATGCGTGCGTGCGTGCGTGTGAATGTATCTGTGTGTGTGTGCGCGCGCGCGCGGTGTGTGTGTAAATATATTCACAACAACAATTTTTTTTAGAGAAGAAGCTCCTGTTCTATCAAGACTTTCAACCTTTCATTTCTACCTCCTATGGAGAGATGGGGAGGTGGAGGGGGGGAGGGGAGGGAAAGGGGGGGGGGGAGGGGGGAGTCGGCACTGATGTTAACTCCAGGAGAAAAATCCCGCAAACAGGAATCGAACTCGTGTCGTCTAATTGCGAGCGCAATGTTCTGACCACTAGGTTATCCCGTTTCGGATTCGTCTGTTCTTTGTTATAATGTGTGTGTGTGTGTGTGTGTGTGTGTCTGTGTGTGTGTCTGTGTGTGTGTCTGTGGTGTGTGTGTCTGTGTGTGTCTGTGTGTGTATGTGTGTGTGCGCGCGTGTGTGTGGTGTGCGTGCGTGCGTGTGTGTGTGTGCGTGTTGTGTGTGTGTGTGTGTGTGTGTGTGTGTGTGTGGTGTGTGTGTGTGTGTGTATGTATGTATGTGTGTGTATATGTGTATGTATGTATGTATGTATGTATGTATGTATGTATGTATGTATGTATGTATGTATGTATGATGTGTGTGTATGTATGTATGTATGTATGTATGTATGTATGTATGTATGTATGTATGTATGTATGTGTTTGTCAATTTTTTTTTCTGTGTGTGTGTGTTTGTATGTTTGTATGTATGTATGTATGTATGT
>CM060337.1:42703214-42753214 GCA_030674155.1 Stramonita haemastoma
GTACTGCACTCTTAATGTACGCATTGTACTGCATTGTGTTGTACTGCATTGTGTTCTAGTGTATTGCATTGTACCCTACTATACTGGGTTGTACTCTTTTGCACTGCACTGTACTCTATTGTGCTGCATTGTACTCTATTGTGCTGCATTGTACTCTATTGTGCTGCACTGTACTCTGTTGTACTGCACTGTACTCTATTGTGCTGCATTGTACTCTATTGTGCTGCATTGTACTCTTTTGCACTGCACTGTACTCTATTGTGCTGCACTGTACTCTATTGTACTGCATTGTACTCTATTGTACTGCATTGTGTTGTACTGCATTGTGTTCTAGTGTATTGCATTGTACCCTACTTTCTGGGTTGTACTCTTTTGCACTGCACTGTACTCTATTGTGCTGCATTGTACTCTATTGTGCTGCATTGTACTCTATTGTGCTGCATTGTACTCTATTGTGCTGCATTGTACTCTGTTGTACTGCATTGTACTCTATTGTGCTGCATTGTACTGTATTGTGTTGCATTGTACTGTATTGTGCTGCATTGTACTCTATTGTGCTGCATTGTACTGTATTGTGCTGCATTGTACTCTATTGTGCTGCATTGTACTCTGTTGTACTGCATTGTACTCTATTGTGCTGCATTGTACTCTGTTGTACTGCATTGTACTCTATTGTGCTGCATTGTACTCTGTTGTACTGCATTGTACTCTATTGTGCTGCATTGTACTCTATTGTGCTGCATTGTACTCTGTTGTACTGCGCTGTACACTATTGTGCTGCATTGGACTCTATTGTACTGCACTGCACTCTATTGTACTGCATTGTACTCTATTGTGCTGCATTGTACTCTATTGTGCTGCACTGTACTCTATTGTACTGCATTGTACTCTATTGTGCTGCATTGTACTCTATGTGTGTAATGACTTACAGCGGTGATTAATTATAGTGGTAATGACTTATAGTGGTCATGGCTTACAGTGGTAATTGCTTAAATTGGTAATGACTTATAGTGGTCATGGCTTACAGTGGTAATTGGTAATTGGTAACTTATAGTGGTAATGGCTTACAGTGGTAATTGCTTAAATTGGTAATGACTTATAGTGGTCATGGCTACCAGTGGTAATGACTTATAGTAGTAATGAGTTATAGTGGTAATGACTTATAGTGGTAATTACTTACATTGGCAATGACTTATAGTGGTAATGACTTGCAGAGGTAATGACTTATGATAGTGATGAATTATAAGTAGTAAAGACTTACAGAGAAAAGACTTATAGTTGTAATGAATAATAGTGGCAATGACTTGGAAGTGGTAATGACTTATATAGATATGACTTATAGTGGTAATAACATATGGTAATGGCTTACAGTGATAGGATTTATCATGTCAATAACTTATCATTGCAGTAAAAGACTTACAGTGAAATGACTTCATCGTCTTACGGATGATGTGCAGCCAATCCAAGAGACTTCTCTGATCTGGACCCTACCATCGTCGCCTATGCCAAGGACTTGCTGGCGCAAGTGAAGCTGCACTTGAAGGATTCTGAGGTAGAGGTCAGTGTCCATGGCTGACCATGGGTGGTGTTGTCTTATAATTATTGTCTTGTTGAATTGGGGTGGGTGGTGGTGTTTTGTTGGGGTGGGGTGGGTAATGTTGTCTTGGTGGGGTGGGTGGGTTGGGGTGGATGGGTGGTATGTGTGTGTGTGTGTATGCTTGCGTGCGTGAGCGTTGAAAAGCCTGGAGATGTCGTAGTTTAAAGTCTTCGGATGAGACTTTAACCGAGGCCGTGTGCGAACGCACGCAGAACATCTTGCGCACACGTTAAGTCTTGTTCCGCTTTTCGTAAGAGTGGCCATCGTGTGCCGGTGGGAACAGATGACAATATTTACAAACTGCATTCACGGGGACGGCATGAAAAAAAAGCACTATGCTATTCTGTTATCCTCGATATAAGATAATAAATAATAATAAAAATATCTAGGAATTAACTTCAGTGAGAGTGGCAGATTTGCAAAATGCAAAAAATAATGCTTATTACGAAGCTTCTGACGTCATGTTTAGTTTGATAAGGACTGCACGGCAAAAAGAACTACCTATACATGTAACACTTGATTTCTTTGATAAAATCGTTGTAACTGTTTTGCTATATGTATGCGAAATTTGGAGATATGAGAACCTTGCAATAATTGATAAGTTTCAGCTAAGATTTCTAAAGCTAAGATTTCTAAGGTATGTTTTTCGTTTAAAGCGTGACGTCAACTTCATTAGGTATAATGGAGAAACGGGCAGATATCCCTGGTCTATTTTGGTCACTGTTCGAATGGTTCGTTTCTGAATGCAGCTGCTTGACTTCCAGTCTGAAAAGCTGTAGTCAAATGTTTATCAGATGGTGGGAGATTACATAACAAATTTTTGATCTTAATTACCATGGGTAAATAAAATACAAAATATTTTAGTACAAAGCGGATTGGACTGTTTGTGGGAGAGACAGTTTGGTTCAAGTATTAACTCTACAAGTTCACATCTATTAATTAAAGCCTTCTTGATAGAAAATTTTGTTAATGAGTGGAGAGGAAAGCTGAGCTGTGGGATAGTAGTAGATGCCTTTTATTATAAAAACTATAAGATCGATTTTGGTATGGAAAAATATATCACTTTTGTCTACTACATGTATATGTTTAAGCTCATGAAATTTCGTTGTAGTTGTCAAAAGCATTGAATGGATGTTAGACGTTTCCATGATATACCACGGGAAGAAAAATGTGTTCAAAATGCAGCGTCTCTATTTTAGGGGATGAATTTCATTTTATCACGGAAAAACCCCACTTTAAACATTTACATTTACAAGATTTTCTTCCTCAGCATTTTCTTCAACCCATGTCCAGTTGTCATTTTTGCAGGCTGATGAAATGTTACTCTCGAAAAGTTCTCATATCCCTCTCAAATTACTGATGGGGTACAAGATTTGCAGGTATTTCTAGAAATGTCATATATCTTTCACAAGTGAGGATTGTGTATTTTAAAGAAATGTATATTTAAATTTAAAAAATGTTTCTGGAGTTCTTTATTATACTGCTTGCTTATCATTTTGCGACAAACTCTTGCTTTTCAGTTGCTGTTAGTATTGATATCATTTAGGATGTCTTGTTGTCGGTTTATTCTCCTGTTGAATTCGTTTGTAATCCTCCATACCCCCAAAAGTGCTAAGAAAATGAAATCTTTAAGCTTATGTGTGTGTGGTGTGTGTTGTGCGTGTGTGTGTTGCCTGCGGCGGCGCGCGTGCGTGCGTGCGTGCTGCGTGTGTGTGTGTGTGTGTTGGTCAGAGTCAGGAGGTGCCATCAACGCTGAACGTGCATTCTATGGCCTCCACTATTCTGAGCACAACCTTTCGCTCCATCGAGACAGGGCTGAACACAGGCAAGCTGACAACCCGCCTACAGCCTGCTGACACCACCCGCTCTCGGTCGGTCTGTCTGTCTGTCTGTCTGTCTGTCTGTCTGTTGTTGTATGTCTGTCTGTCTGAGTGTGTGTCAGTCTGTCTGTCTGTCTGAGTCAATCTGCCTGCCTGCCTGCCTACCTGTCTGTCTGTCTTTCTGTCAGTCGGTCGGTCTGTCTGTCTGACTGTCTGTCTGTCTAGTCTGTCTGAGTCAATCTGCCTGCCTGCCTGCCTGCCTGCCTACCTGTCTGTCTGTCTTTCTGTCTGTCTGTCAGTCGGTCTGTCTGTCGGTCTGTCTGAGTCTGTGTGTCAGTCTGTGCCTTAGTGTGAGAGAGGGAGAGAAAAAAAAAAGAGATTTCATACATGCATGAATATTCATTATAGTATAAGGGTGTGCATGTTTAAGACAATGCATAATATTATGATAGTTGCTTACGATAATGTCAGACATCGGATGCACCTCTAGCACGTTTGAAAGAACTCTTTACAGAGTCGATGCAGAGGGCAACAGTGCTGGCCTCAAGTTAAATGCCAAAAAGACCAAAGTGCGGTGACCTGTTAGAATATCAAAATCAATGGAACAGATCTGGAATAAGCTCAAAATTTCAAATACCTAGGGTCTGTAAAAGAGAATAAAGGCTTCTGTCTACAAACGTCAAGGTTACGCAAGGAAAGGCAAGGCAAATTCTTTTATTTCAAGGATAATGTATAAGCATTCATGTGGAGGTTTTTTTTACATCCAGTCCCCGCCCTTATCAGGGATAGATCAAGATATAAAAAAAACACCTCTAACTAAACAACAACAATAATAATGATCTAAGATCAAGTTTAGAGTTGATATCATGCCCAGGCAACAGAAATGCTGTTCCTTGTTGATATGGGTTGTAGGAAGCATCATAAAGTTGCTCAACATTATGCCCAGGTTACCAGAAATGATGTTCATTGTTGTTGGTGTGGCTGGTTGTAGGGAGCACAAAGTAGGTTAGCACAATGCTCAGGTTATCAGAAATGGTCATTGTTGGTGTGCAACCTCATGCCAAGGTTATTGTTTATGATGTTCATCGTTGGTGTGGCTTTTTAGTAGTGGAGTTTATTAGGTCAGACAATGCCCAGGTTTAAATGATGGTCATGTACATATGCCCATGTTATGGTTATTGTTATGTGGTGTGGCTTTTGTAGGGAGCATTCATTAGGTCAGTACAATGCCCAGGTTAACAGAAATATGGTCATGTTGGTGTGGCTTGTTGCAGGGAGCATTCATTAGGTCAGTACAATGCTCCAGGTTATCAAGAAATGATGGTCATCGTTGGTGTGGTTGTTGCAGGGACAATAGGTCAGCACATGCTCAGGTTATCAAGATATGATGGTCATTATTGGTGTGCCAACTCATGCCCGGTATGGTTATGATGTTCATCGTTGATGGCTGGTTGCGGAGTACTCGTAGGTCGCCAATGCAGGTTATCAAGAAATGATGGTCATTGCTGATGTGGCTTGTTGCAGGGAGTGCTCATTCCGTCACCCAGCAGCCGAAGCCTGTCCTTCTGTGTGACCAACACTCTGTGTGCTGTCCGCTCAGAACTGGACTTGGTGCACCTGGCCGCCAAAGGTTCAGGTGAGGAGGAAGAGGAGGGCAACGAGTCCCCTCAGATGGATGCCTCCCACACCTCAAGAGGGCTCGAGAGATCGTCGACTTTCTCATTCAACGCTTGCAAGACGACACAGATTCTTCTAAGGTTGGTGATAGGGGCTGGCAAGGGTTGTGAGGAGGGAGGGGGGGGTGGGGAGGGGAGAGGGGCTTTGGGTGTAGTGATTGGGGGGTAGGGGTAGGGGTGGGGTGGGGTGGGGAGAAGGGGGTGAGAAGGACCTCTGTGTGTGTGTGTGTGTGTGTGTGTTTGTTTGTTTGTGTGTTGTGTGTGTGTGTGTGTGTGTGTGTGTGTTGTGTGTGTGTGTTTGTGTGTGTGTGTGTGTGTGTGTGTGTGTGTGTGTGTGTGTGTGTGTGTGTGTGTGTGTGTGTGTGTGTTAATTATAGCACATATTCTTGATGGGGTCATTACGGCACATATTATTGATGGAGTCACCACAGTGCAGCACATATTACTGATGGGGTCATTACAGCACACATTGTTGATGGGGTAATTACAGCACATATTACCGATGGGGTCATTACAGCACACATATTGTTGATGGGGTCACCACAGCACAAGTTATTAATGGGGTTATTATAAATGATTGAACTAATGTGATCCTCAGAGCACAAATTATTGTACGTGCATTTATTTGTTTCCTTCCCTATGACAGCAGCTTTTTCCTTCAGAATTTTCTCTTCAAAAACTCTCTTGTTGCTGTGGGTTTTTTTTTTATATGCACTAAATGAGTATAAACATGAGACCTCGGTTTATCATCTTATTCAAAAGACTAACACCCAGATAACCACTCACAGTCCAGTGGATGGGGGGGGGAAAAGTTTCGGGCACAAATGGGGCTTGAACTAGCACACACTGAAAACCATGACTTTTCACTTGATTTGATTTGGTTTGATTTGATTTATTCTTATATATCAAGGATAATGGAATAAGAACTATTGTGCTTTTTTAATATATTTTTTTTTACATCCAGTCCCTATGTGTATGCATTATTATCACTTTCTAGGCAGGAGCGTTACCTCTAGACCCCTGATCCATCCAGACCCCTGTTACAGGTGGAATTCAAGTTGTCTCCCGAGAAGAAACTGGCGGTGGTCAGTTCTAGAGCCAAGGACAAAAGCCTGACTCTGGATGAGGACGTGTTGGCTTCAACTTCTCATACCCGCGCTAAGGTCATTTTAAAGGTCAGTCAGTGTCTGTGTCTTTCTGTCTAGCTGTCTGTCTGTCTGTCTGTCTGTCTGTCTGTCCGACTGTCTGTCTCTCTGTGTGGTCTTCGGTATGTCGTCTGTCTTGCATGTCTGCTGCCTGTCTACTTCTTTATATCTATGGCTTGTCTATGGACAGGGGTGGGAAAGCTCAGTGGTCAGAGCACTTGCTTTCCTCAAGCCAATGTTTAACAGCATTGATCGTGGTTACCAAGTGGATGGGTAACCGTGTGCGCATTCCCCATTTTGTCCAGCTGTAAATGAGTATCTGCCCTCTTTGGGGTCAGAGAAGGTAAAGCAGCAAAGGAGAGGAGATTGGCCCCCCCCCCCCCCCCCAGCCCACCCACCCCGCCCCTACCCCTCAATATGCTCGCCCCAGGAGAAGCTGAGGTCTCTGACATCTCGCTCCCCAACGACCACATAGGTTGTAGGAACACCTGTATTTCTACCATTAACCAAACGGTTTGGCTTGTATACACCTTTGGTGTTTTGAGGGAACGAATTGCTGTGTGAATATTGTTATGAAGTCATGTTAAGTGAGATAGAGCACAGAACAGAACATAATTGCGCCTATCTGCAGTCATGGAGATAGGAGACAGGACTGAAATATCTATCTGCAGTAATAGAGATAGAAGACAGGACAGAAATGTCTGTCTGCAGTCATGGAGATAGAAGACAGGACAGAAATGTCTATCTGCAGTCATGGAGATAGAAGACAGGACAGAAATGTCTATCTGCAGTCATGGAGATAGAAGACAGGACAGAAATGCCTATCTGCAGTCATGGAGATAGAAGACAGGACAGAAATGCCTATCTGCAGTCATGGAGATAGAAGACAGGACAGAAATGTCTATCTGCAGCTATGGTAAGGGAGATAGAAGACAGGACAGAATGTCTGTCTGCAGTCATGAGATAGAAGACAGGACAGAAATGTCTATCTGCAGTCATGGTAAGGGAGATAGAGACAGGACAGAAATGTCTATCTGCAGTCATGGTAAGGGAGATAGAAGACAGGACAGAAATGTCTGTCTGCAGTCATGGAGATAGAAGACAGGACAGAAATGTCTATCTGCAGTCATGGTAAGGGAGATAGAAGACAGGACAGAAATGTCTATCTGCAGTCATGGAGATAGAAGACAGGACAGAAATGCCTATCTGCAGTCATGGAGATAGAAGACAGGACAGAAATGCCATCTGCAGTCATGGAGATAGAGACAGGACAGAAGTCTATCTGCAGCTATGGTAAGGGAGATAGAAGACAGGACAGAAATGTCTGTCTGCAGTCATGGAGATAGAAGACAGGACAGAAATGTCTATCTGCGTATGGTAAGGAGATAGAGACAGGAAGAAATGTCTATCTGCAGTCATGGAGATAGAAGACAGGACAGAAATGTCTATCTGCAGTCATGGTAAGGGAGATAGAAGACAGGACAGAAGTTATGGTAATGTGAGGCACAATTATTAGTACGCAAAATTATGTAGTAGGATTTTAAAGAGAATATTTTGTTTACTTGCAGTCATGGAAAAGGAAATAGAGTACATGACATAGACCTACCTGCAGTCATGGTGAGGTATTAATAGAGTACAGGACATAGACCTACGTGCAGTTTGTGTGTGCGTGGGGTGGGAGGGAGAGGGTGTGGTTACTTCTAATTATTCGTTTCTATATCTAGTGATATGAATTTATCGATTCATATATTCCCTCCTCTGTCGCTTATTCTTTTATCTGAAAGATGGTGGAGGAAAACGCTCACTCATGTGCTTTGCTTGTGTCTGTGTGTGTCTGTGTGTCTGTATCTGTCTGTGTCTGTGCCTGTGCCTGTGTCTGTGTCTGTGTGTAGGCGCACGCTCTCATGCACACACGGATACGTACACACACAGTCATACTAACACAAACATAATTATACATGAGTGTCTGTGTGTGTCTGTGCTGTGTATATGGCAGACGTTCTCGAAGGTGCTGAGCGACATGACCGCCCAGAACCAGTTCTTCAACCCGGACGGACAGCGCCAGTCCTTGCAGGTCGACAGCAGCGAGGTCTTCACCCTGCCCAGTCTGCCCTTCCTGCTGGACCAGTTCATCCTCTCCCACATGCACAGCATCACCACCCAGTTCCTCAACTACACCCAGGGAGGCTTCAACGACCTGGAGGACATCACCAAAGAAGCCGTGCTGGTGGCCTGCACGCTCAACAACATTCTGGAGGAAATGCTGGACACAGCCAAGAACTCGCCTCCTACCCCTGACGACGACGAAGATATGAACAAACGGAGACTGATTGTCCTGCAGACTCTGGACAGCTACACGGTGCGGTTTCTGGCAGACATCTACACCTCCTGCAGTCAGCCTCTCAAGCTCATCGTGCGGTCTCACAAAGAGGACATGTCGGCCTGCAGTCAAAGGAGACGAGAAGAGCGGGAAAAAGCCATGTCAGGGGAGAGCACCCCCACGACTCCTAAAGCGTCGCTGCCGGTACAGACCTCGTCAGAACGGGAGAGGAAATACACGTCAACCACCGGGTTGAGACCGGACGTGGTGGTGTTCAGATCTCAGGCTCAGATCCACAAAGACATCGCTCAGCTCCTCTCCTCTGTGGAAAGCCTGAAGAAGGCCGTGCAGCCTGAAGGGATCCTGTGTGAGGAGCTCAGCGACGACTCGTCCACTGACAAGGACACTCTGCTGAACACCATCGTTCAGATGATCCTTGCTATCAAGAAGGGGCAGGTGGCAGACTTCGTCATGAAAGACTTGGTCCGTATCTTCGTGAAAGACCCCGAACACCCAGAAGACATCATGAGCCAGAAAGGGGAGCTTCTGGACCAGTTGGATGCGCTGACTTTCGCCATCCAAGAAGGAAAAGTGCACAGAAATGACCTGGCCTCCATTGCTTGCAAGATCAACATGCTGGAGATGCGCCACGTGGAAGATCCCCGTTACATGGCCCAGCAGATGAGAAGGATGTCCATCACCTACGCCTCCATCAGCCAAGAGTATCTCAAAATGGCGGTGGCAGACCTGATGGTAGGGTACCACAGGTTTGACATTTCACCCGAAACACAAGTGCAAGTGCATGTGCAAGGTGCAGACTCCACAGGGATGGAGCGCCATGACAGCTGGAACATCATCGGCTTCGGGATCTCCTCGGCCACTCATTCTTCCATCGATTCTCGCACGGTCAGCAAGACGTTCCTCATCGACGATTCAGAGAACCGTGAACCCAACATGCAGTCAGTCTACTCCTCCCAGGTGTGTCTCAAGACCAGCGTGCCGTCTGCAACAAACCGCATTTCGGAGAGTGGGGCCTTGACCTTGATCTCCGAACAGTCCAGCTTCAGCAGCAGCTCGTTTGTCCAGGGCAGCTCAGGTAAGACATCTCCCCTCTCTCTCTGCCTTGGGCCTGAGAAACTAGCCCCCGCCTCCTTCAGGATTCATGGGGGGGGGGGGGGGGGGCTGGGGTTTGGTTTGGTTTTGCTTTATTCTTTTGTTTGATTATCTTTTGGATAAATGTTGAATTAGGATTCTACTCCCTTGAATGAGTACCAGTGTGTGTGTGTGCGTGTGCGTGCGTGCGTGTGTGCGAGCGTGCGTGAATTTAATACCTGTAAATCTTATTTGTGAACAGTCGCATGCGTGTAAAAGATTGGAAAGCAAGCGCCTGATTTCTTGGTTTTCCAAGCTGTGCTATGTAAAAAGCAGACATGGTTCTTATCATCGTTGCCAATTCACTGCCAATATTGATGTTTTTTTTAAGCATGTTAACTTTAACAGCATTGAAGACTCCTTTAGCTAGCCACCATGACACAAGGGCTAGTGCATTGGGTACCTGGCTCAAAGGTCGCGGGTTCGAATCCCATAAGAGTCGAAGGGCTGGGGTTTTGTTTTTGTTTTGCTTTTTAACTCTGGTCGGTTCATATCCAGCGCGAGTTTGCCATAGGCTCATTAGGGAGATTTGGACTACACGGTCCAACTACATCCACATTACGAATGCGATTTTGAAAAGTGTTTCTCAAAAGAACTTGACCAACCCTGCATGTGTCTATGTCTGTGGGGCCTGGTTAACGCTTGGAAACATCATGATAGGAAATGTAGAGTATATATTGTACAGCCCTGCCAAGTCGTCACAAAGCAGGTGCACTTCCATAGCAGCGTCATGACATCATCCTTATCAGTAGGTAGGACCACGGCAGCCGCTAATGAGTAAAGCGTAGCGGAAAGTGGCAAATTAGATCTACTTTGCACCCAAATTTCTCCATCCAAATCTAAAAGAAATCTAAAAAAATATATACTAGTAAAAAGTTTAATGCATTAACTTAACGTCTGTAATATCATTTTGCAAGAATGATGACTGGATAAGTGCGAGCGATGATTTAATATCGGTAATAAACTTAAAAACTCGCCGCTACTGGAGCCTCACTGGCTGAAAACGCGACTCGGTGAATTTTCGTGCTTCGTCTTCCAACACGATCTGTCACCCCTTCACTATACAAACCTATTCATAGCACATACCATTGGAAAGAAGAAACTCTCCACTAACCGATTATATGAGAGAAACTTTAGTGAAGTTTTTTTAAAATACAGTATAATGCGTTTAAAAATTCCCTACATTTTTCGGAAGTCGTAGAAATTTCCCTATTAATCGTACAAAAAAATCCAACACAGCGTTAAAAAGCTCGTTTTTTCAAGAACAAAAACCTCATTTCAGTGTATCGGTTATTTCCGTTAAATGACGTCTGATTCTCATTTGCATACAGCACCCCCTTCTAACTGACCAAAATGGTGGCCTTAGCGAGTCTACACATAGATGCTTCAGACTTGCGAACGTCGATAGAGATTTTCGATGTGTACAGCGCATTTACACTCACATCTGAAGAAGTAAATGCTGTGCTTTTATTTTGTAGTAGTTACTATCGAATCGCAGGGAGCAAAGAACTAGGTCATCGAAGGGTGCTCTCAGAATTTATGAGCTCGCGTGAAATTTTTCTATTATAACAATAAGTGAGGGTGATGATTCTATTCTAAATAGTTTCTAGTAGTGTTTGTTTTTTTCTTAGGATCTGTACTTTGTTATATCGTGCCGAAATGTTCGACGAAACATCGTGAAAACAAATGCAAGAATGATAACTCTTGCCTAGATCTAATTTCTAATAGAGATTTGGCCGATTTTGTTTACCGTTTGTTGTGTCAGTGTGCATGTAAGACCGCATTTTTAACAGAAATAGTGATTTAACGATTAGAAATCACTCCTGGATGCATCCATTTAAATTCATGCAAAACAAAACTTTTCTTTTTTTTTTAATCAGAGCATACAAGTGCTAATCAAATTGAGTAAAACTTTGTTCTCTCTGTTGTTTTCACATTTTAAACAGTGCATGAACTTTCTTCACTTCTTTTTCATTAAGTTGTTTTGTTTCACCAAACATGTAGTTAGAAAGAAAAAAAAACACAAGAAAAACTGAAAACTTTGTAATGATTTTATTGTGCACAAACAAGCCTATTCAATACTAATTTTTATCACACACACACACACACACACACACACACACACACACACACACACACACACACACACAGAGTCACACAAAGTCACACACACACAAATACAATATATATATATTACACACACACACACACACACACACACACACACACACACACACACACACACACACACAAGATTCACACACACACACACACACACACACACACACACACACACACACACACACACACACACACACACACACACACACACACACACTCATACCTCTACAATTCATACTTGCATATATGCACACTTAAATAAAATGTACAGACACTAAGAATACACACAGATTACGCAACTCACAAAAATGTCCAAATTTGCATTTTTAATTGTACAAGAAAAATGTTAAAAAATACAACACTAATAAGTCTATATCATACAGGCATTGCAACAGTATGTCACACAGTGAAAGATATTTCAGCAGAGGTCTAGGAGGTCTGTGATATATTTAGGAAGAAACTATGCAAAGGTTAAAATCACTGGGCACAAAAAGGATACATGCAACATCACAATGCAACATGTAAGCTCACCAGAAACCTAAAAAAATAAAAAATAATAAAAGAACACAGATGATCACATGAGTACACCTATGATATATTGTACAGAAGATGTTTGACAAGACAAAGGGGGGGGGGGGGGGGGAAACAAACTGAATCACTTGGAATGGCCTTATAAAGACATGGCATTGTTTCAAGACAAACATTTTGATAGGTGTACCATTTTTGTCAGTCAATTAGAAACATATATGATGTTAATGCCTACGAGGGGGAGGGGGGCTGAGTGGGGGGGGGGGGGGGTGAGTGGGGGGGGGACCAGAATAACTTGGAATGCTCTTTAAAAAGACTCACTGTTTCAAGACAAATATTTTGATAGGTGTACCATTTCTATCAGTCAATTAGAAGCTGAGATATGATGTTAATGCCTATTGAGGGGGGGGGGGGGGGAGAGGAGTGGAGGGGGGGGAACCAGAATCACTTGGAATGCCCTTTAAAAAGACTCACTGTTTAAAGACAAATATTTTGATAGGTGTACCATTTCTATCAGTCAATTAGAAGCCGAGATATGATGTTAATGCCTAGGGGGGGGGGGGGGGGGGGGGGGAGAGAAGTGGAGGGGGGGAACCAGAATCACTTGGAATGCCCTTTAAAAAGACTCACTGTTTACAGACAAATATTTTGATAGGTGTACCATTTCTATCAGTCAATTAGAAGCTGAGATATGATGTTAATGCCTATTGAGGGGGGGGGGGGGGGGGGGGGGAGGGAGGGGGGAAGAGGAGTGGAGGGGGAGACCAGAATCACTTCGAATGCCCTTTAGAAAGACTCACTGTTTAAAGACAAACATTTTGATAGGTGTACCATTTCTGTCAGTCAATTAGAAGCTGAGATATGATGATATGCCTATGGGCTGGTTTTGTGTTATTATTTGGACAGGTTTTATGCTTCACAAATTGTTGTCATAGGGGTGTTTTGGATGACTGCAGTTTGCCTCTACATGATTTTTAGCTTCTAAAAAAAAATACATAGCATCTGAGTAATAAGTACAAGCTGTAATATAGATCTTAGACACTTTTAGGCATTCTTGAGATTTTTACAGGAGGGTAAAGTACCCCTTTCAGCTCAATTCGCGAGCTATTTTTAGAATTTTTCTCTGATTTTGATGTAAAATTCCATTTGTTTCCTTTGACTTACTTTTCTGCTTTTTAGATATTTGTTTCTTCAAAGTAGCATAAAACAATATAAAACTAGTTTCAGCACTGTCAGGTTCATAATAAGCACGAGGGAGATGTCCAAATAAGGCTTTAAATAACGAAATGACATTTTTATCCCATCTGAAAATTTTTAAAGTGATATATCTCAAAAACCGTCTAAGATAATGATATGAAATTTTGCATGCTTCTTGATCTTGCTACTATCTTTCATTTGAGATAACAAACATCAAGTTCTATGACATCTGAAAAAATGAGTGGTCCTACCTATTATCAGCTATTATTGTCAGCAGCAGAGAGCCTTGTAGGTGTTTCGTGTAGGCTATGTTAGCTCAGAACAGGCACCACTGAACACTACAAAATGACCCCACAGCAATGCAGGCCATCTAACTGGTGTCCCCGTTGGGGGTTCATCATTGAGGAGGTCCATGAAGACTTCTGACCCTGAGGATGTGACGTGGCTAGCCTGGATATGGAAAGGGCGGAGAGAGCGGGTTGAAGAGCATGGGAACAGCGGGACATGAACCTTGCTGATGATGAGGCAACCTAAAAAGTCATCATTTAAAAACAAATCACTCCTGAAATCAAATTGTTTGATTTTCTCAAAGGAATTCTGTAATGTCCCATTTCCCTCCTCACCAGTGACGGTGACATTGTGGTATCATGGGAAGCACAGGAAGGTCATGCAACTTGGTTTACAGGGTTCTCTCTGTTGGCCGCACTTTCTTCCTCAGGCCGCTGTATAATGTGCACCTTTGAAGGATGTGCTCGCCTGTCTGGTTTTCTTTACCACAGGCACACAGGAGAGAAAGAACGAGTTAGTGGACATGTGGCGACTACTGCAAAGCTTCAGAATGGTGATCTGGTGTGTTCTTTTCTGAGATGGTGGTGGTAGTCATCCTTCTCTTCTCTGAGTCAGGCCATTGATATGATGATTGCTTTTCTTTCATGGAAGGTGAGGCTGCTTTCGTACTGTTCTTTCTGTGCCCCCAGTTTTGCAAGTTCATCAGCCTGTTCGTTGCCAGGTATACCAAAGTGGGCAAGGATCCACTGCAGCGTTACATGTAACGTGTAAAGAGCTGTAGTTCCTGCTGTAGTTCTGTTTCTTTGTCTGCACACAAGGCTTGTAACTGATAGGGCATCGGTGAAATACATATTTTATTAATAAGATGGCCGTTCTAGGCTGACCTTTATGGTTGACCAGGGCGTCGATACAAGCAAAAGACAGTAAAGTTGCTTTTATACCCCCGTTTTAATCTGTACATAGTTGCACAGTTTTATAATAAGTTTTAAAATGTGACGAGGTGACAGCCCCGATATGGTCGGCGGGGCTATAAAAAACATGATTGGATTGAATGGGTATCATTTAGATCAGGCACATCATGTTTTTTACTCGGAAAGCAGTCTCTTTTTCCTTTTTCTTTTGTGTGTATGTCACAGGATACTAAAGGGAACTTAGTAGCTTTTGTTCCTTCCTCTTTAGTCGGTTTGTTTAATCTTCTATCGTCTCATTCGTTGACTAATATTTTTTGCAGAAGACCGTGATACACAACAGACATACGGGGCCCAAGAGGACGAAGATGTTGCAGACCAAGAACAAGAACTTGAGAAAGATTCAGGTGACACTTCCTCAGAAAAAATGGAGAGAAAAGGCAGCCAGTCCAGAGTTGACACAGACAAAGACGTCAGCACCCCTACAGCAAGAGAGGAGGAAGACGTCAGCACCCCTACAGTAAACGAGAGGAGGAAGACGTCAGCACCCCTACAGCAAGAGAGGAGGAAGACGTCAGCACCCCTACAGCAAGAGAGGAGGAAGACGTCAGCACCCTACAGTAAACGAGGAGGAAGACGTCAGCACCCCTACAGCAAGAGAGGAGGAAGACGTCAGCACCCCTACAGCAAGAGATGAGGAAGACGTCAGCACTCCTACAGCAAGAGAGGAGGAAGACGTCAGCACTCCTACGGCAAGAGAGGAGGAAGAAGTCAGCACTCCTACAGCAAGAGAGGAGGAAGACGTCAGCACCCCTACAGCAAGAGAGGAGGAAGACGTCAGCACCCCTACAGCAAGAGAGGAGGAAGACGTCAGCACCCCAAAAGAGGACGAAGACGTCAGTACCCCAAAGAGGAGGAAGACGTCAGCACCCCTACAGCAAGAGAGGAGGAAGACGTCAGCACCCCTACAGCAAAAGAGGAGGAAGACGTCAGCACCCCAAAAGAGGACGAAGACGTCAGTACCCCAAAAGAGGAGGAAGACGTCAGCGCCCCTACAGCAAAAGAGGAGGAAGACGTCAGCGCCCCTACAGCAAAAGAGGAGGAAGACGTCACCACCCCTACAGCAAAAGAGGATGAAGACGTCACCACCCCTACAGCAAACGAGGAGGAAGACGTCAGCGCCCCTACAGCAAACGAGGAGGAAGACGTCAGCGCCCCTACAGCAAGAGAGGAGGAAGACGTCAGCGCCCCTACAGCAACAGAGGATGAAGACTCGTCACCCAAGCCAAGTTCTGAGGCGGATCAAAATGAGAACAGCCCCAGAGAGCAGGAGCAGGACCAAGGAGAGGAACAGGAGGGGATGTCCGAGAGCGGCAGAGGAAGCAAAAGCGAGGAAAGTGTCAACAGTGCAGAGGGGGACTGCAACAGAAGCGCAATTCGGTGAGCATTGCTTTTCTCTGCATACAGTTTAAGAGAAGAAGAAGGTCATGAGATCCACAATTTTTATTACCATCAAGTTGCAATGACTGGGTTGTATGGTACTTAGATAACTCGTTTTTTTCCAGAGCCAGGATTCAGTTGAAAGCTTGTGGCTGCCTAGTGGAGGGGATGAGTACCAGCACATAAACTTTATAATTATCATCTCCTAGTTGATTCAGCTTTATTTAACTTGATCTGGCCCCCACTTTTGAGTCAAGGAAAGTCGGGTAATGATGGAAAGGAGATGAATTAACCCCATCTGCTGGTTCTGCAGAAGTGGAGATCTGTCATGTTCTGCCGGCTACAAGGTGTTGGAATGATGAGGTAGTTTCATCTTCTGTCATAGGAACAATACGCATTTTACTGTTTTTTTGTGTGAAACGCTTTTGATGTACAGATAAAAGAGCATAGGTCTAAGAATGCCGACTGTTTCCAAAGACTTCTGAAGAACTATCTACATTTTGATTATTTGATCAGATGGAGTTGGCAAGTGTTGTAGAGGCAGAAAAGCAGTATTCTTGAGTTGTGAGTCTTAAAACGGCCATCCAATGCTAGACTCAGGCAAAAATAGCAGGACAAATCTAATGGAAGTAATCAATGCAAAGAAAGTTGGTTCTAAGGACGTGACTGGTCTTATTCTTGTTGTGTATTTGGGACACTGCTTGCGGAGCAAAAAGTGTTCAGAAAGTGTATCTTGCATAAGTTGAACATGGTCGTGGATTGCATGGTTTTCCTTCCCTAGTGCTCCTGGGTTCACCAATAGTAAGATTTTTGCGTATGCAACCGTTTTGGCCCACCATTAAAGTAGCCGCATTCTGACTTCACAAATGATGTCGAAACACAGCACTGGTGTCATCCCTGCACACTGGCATGTGTCATCCAGACCAGCAGCCATGGCTGACCTACTCCTCAAATGGAAGGATGAGCTTAGGGTGTGAAAGATGATATGTCTGTATTTGCACACCAACCCCAGTTCACAGTCTCACCTAAAAACTGAGAATTGAGATGTGCATTACATTTTCTTTCATGGTATTCAGATAGTCATATAAAAGACTGTTTTTTCCAGATTTTTTTGGCTTGCATATCTAGCCTTGACAGTGTTCTTGTTCAATTTTGTTTTCTAGTTTCATTTTCAGTCTTTTCACTTGTGTCTGTCTATCATTATTATCTCTATCCCTGTCTATATCTGCTTTGGTTTGATTGTCATATGTATTTTCTCTTCACGATTTTTTTTCCCATGAAACACCAGTAGTTATGACAGTGCAAGAAAAGACCCTGGCTATTAAATGTTTGATTTTTTTTACATTTAAACTGTAGCATCCATCATACCAGGACTGTCAATGCTTCATTTGAGCACATCATAAGCTACAAGCTTGTTGTTGCTATTGTTGCTGTTGTTGTTGGGGGCGGATAGCCTAGTGGTCAGAACATTGCGCTGGCAATTTGAAGACCCGGGTTCGAGTCCGGTCGAGGAAATTTCTTCCTGGAGTTAAATCAGTGCTGACTCCACTCTCCCAAAAGTCCTTCGGATGAGACTTTAAACGAGGCCCCGTGTGCGAACGCACGCAGAACATCTTGCGCACACGTTAAATCCTGTTCCGCTTTTCGTAAGAGTAGGCCATCGTGTGCCGGTGGGAACAGATGACAATATTTACAAAACTGCATACACACGGGGACCGGATGAAAAAAAGCACATGTTTGCTTATTCCGTTATCCTCGATATAAAAGAATAAATAAATAAATAAATAAATATTTGAATGGCTATTCTGCCAGCAAATACTTGTTATAAGCACTGTTTGAACCAGTACAGAGAATATGGTATTTTACTTTGTAGCTTATATGTGTCGCATCTGCTTTTTAATGTCAGAAACTATCACAGCTAAACTTATGGTAATATAATACTTTTGAAACTATTAACAGAACTGATATATCTAAACTGGAAAATGACATATTCGATGTAGATATTAACATTGAGTGTGTTAACAGAAAACTGTTTAAACATCATTGTTTTCATGTCTGTGTATATTAACAAAGGGATTGTATCTGCAGGAAAACGCGTCAAGGCGTTGTGTGTCACTGGATGAAATAAAAGGGCTGGAAAGTCTGCCACCCATATGCTGCCGTCAGTCTCTCAAAAATGGTCCATATCTACACAAAGAGCAAAATAAGAACCAGAACTTGTCCATAAGTCCTAAAGAAGACCAGAGCCTCTACATACATAAAGATAAAAATCAACACTTACTTGAACAGAAAATCCAACAGCTGAGGTCAGGAACAGGGCCAGGTCAGGGTTTAACAGTGCAGCAAACTACCAGTGGTGATCGGGCACTGCGGCAAACCAGAAACCAGTGTATCACAACAGAGCAACGGTCCCCTCAGCACCGGTCTATGTGGCCACAGATAGATGGTAATCAGCACTCAGGCAGACAACATCGATTGAAGCAAACCTTAGTGGAGAATTCGTCTGTACATCAAACTAGGGGTAAGCACTGTCCTGCAGAAGAAAATCAAAACTACAGCCTGAAAAATGAAAATCACAACTTTCTGAGTAAAAAGCACCAGTTGAGGAATAAACATCACAGCGTAAATGACACAGATATTCAGTCCGTTCCTCAGATGGCTGGAAAACATTTACCCAGGCGTCAAGCCATAAATCAACTCTTGTCCACACAGGAGAGGGACCATCAATGTATACCATTACAGCAGAAAAACGGACCAGAAACAGGCAGAGACGCACAAAGCACTGACACAGCAGTCATTGCTCATAGTCAGCATGCATCGGAGACTGGGAGCCCCTTTCCTTTAAGCAGTTGTAAAGGACGGTCTGAGCTCCCTGCTGAAAGTAAAAGGGACAAACAAGGAACCCACAAAATCATTGCAAGTCAGAAATTGTCGATTCAGCCCCCGAAAGGCGATGTGCAGATAAAAAACAAAATCAAGTTCACTACTGATAGCCTAAGATATTCCAGATCTACAAAAGACGGCAGCTTTTCGACCTTTGATTTGTCTGTAATGTCATCGGAACTGACGTCACAAAGTCAAGTGAGTGCTGTTCCTGGGGAAGGCCCATCTATGCCCTGCTCAGTGTCTGAGAACTCGCAGGTGACCTCCACATACACCAGTGGTGCTGTGACTGTCACGGAGTATTCCAGGCATGCCCGTTCTCAGCACCCTTACTCAGGAGAGCAGCGGGCCCGCCGACCTCTTAGCAGGCCTACGATGATGAGTTCAGAGCAAAGGGCCCAACAAACAGCTTCAGCATATGGCTACAGGATTTGCAACTCCAGAGGGAAAAGCAAATCACCGTCACACCCAAAGCAGTCATGCCTTGCAAAATGGAAAGAATTTGAAGGCTTGATGAATGAACAGACTGATGACACAATGTCTGCTGCTCAACCTTTCTCTAAAATGTCTAGCTTCCCCCCGCTGTCTGCTCACAAGACAACTGTACAGACACTTGTGGATATTTATCAACCATCAGCCCTGAATCCACTGTCCCATTCTAGACAGAGCCTTTCTGCCACACCACAGAAACTGGCTAAAACAGGCTGCACACAGAAGGACTTTAAAATGCATAAAGAGTTTGCATGTGTTCCACACCCACCCTCTGCAAGTCCAGATGGAGCAGTCAGAGAGAGTATAAAAACAAGAAAGACCCAAGACAGCTACCTGCAGCAGTCTCTTGAACATTCGCCTGCATTAGAAAAAGGGGCGTTAGCAGAGAGCAGCCAAGCACCAGAGACACCAGAAATCACAACAACTTTGCCTCTCAATCTGCATCGACAGTGTCTGAAAGCAGATGCCCTGCATGGAAAACAGAAAAGCGTCAATCAAAGTCCGGGTGTCCACAAAACTGGGACATTGCCACACATCCCCACCAAGGCTTGCAACAGTGCTGTCAGAGCAGAGACTGGTCGACTGCTGAGGCGTTCTGCTGCAGCTGATGAACTGAACGGCTCTGTGCCTAGAGGGGAACGAACCTGTTCAGGGAAACCAGGCTTCGAAAGTCTGTCCGAGATGATAGTGCCTCATCCACCCAAAGGGGCACCTAGAGCATCTGCAGAGGAGTGTAAGGTAAAACGCTATATCGCACAGGGCTTGAACAGTTTTAAAAACGGTTTACTGGACAAGGGAAGGTATTGTGGCAAAATGGAAGACCTCCAAGTACAAAATCATGATAAAACAGATTTAAAAACTGACCAAAACACTCATAAAATGCAGCAAAAAGATGGTAGTGCTTCCACTGATCACAAGCAAATAAACCGTTACATGATCAAAAAGTCCAAACAGAGAGCAGCGATGTGAGACCAGAGGTCCATTCAAAACAGAAGTCTATTCCAAACAGTACTAACCTGCCTCATTTTGTCTGTCAACCTAATACACCACATCCTCCAAAACAACATCCTCCAGAGCAGGGTGAGCATGGTCTGATGGAACATAGAGACGAAGAGTCTTCATTGAGACCATTCCAAAGTCTGCACAGTCCAGGGAAGATGTATGGCAGTCAACAGACGTGTGCAGAGGTCAAGCGGGTCTCTGTTCTCCCCTCACTGACCCAGGCCCAGCCCAGACCTCCAGCAGGTGCCCACAGAGGGGGTCCGGGAAGTGCCAGCCTGGACCAACAGTGCCCAGGCAGGAGAAGACCCTTGTTTAAGGTCACGCATGTCCAGAGATGAATCGTCTTCGTTCAGACTGATTTGCCCTGAGAGAGAGAGAGAGTACTTGGGTCAATGTTGAGGAGCTTACTGTTTTGCCTGTCACTCCTATCCCTTGCTATGGCCACCTGTCTGGGATATCTTTCTTAACTTTTGCCACATTTCCATCATGGTCCATGTAAGTAATAAAGCAGGCACGTTATGTTTTTCTCCATCCACATAAAATCATTTTCATTTTCTAGGTCCACTCCTGGTCAGTCACCCCCTTAGCCTTCCCTCTCCCAAACACACATACACACAAAGCATGATACACACGTGTATGGAAAGCTGCATTTGTCTGTGTGTAGATGCATACACAAGTCAAAACAAAACAAAGTGTGCAGCTATGTGCTGTTGTGTGTGTGTGTGTGTGTGTGTGTGTGTGTGTGTGTGGTGTAACCAAGCAGTAAAATATTTTGGGGTTCGCATCTAAGTTCTGTGCTCCTTCTCTACAAAAGCGTGGGTTTGATCAGGAATCTGGTCTCTTCTCTTGAGCATGCTGGTTAGGCCAGCATTCTTCTTTTCCGCTGCCCAGGCATGTTTTTGGCTGCGGGCTGAGTAGAGAGAGAGTGAAGAACCAAAGGTTGGGGAAGCTGGTCACAGCGAGGTAAAAACAGTCACAGAAGCACCGTGTATGATCAGTGAAGGACTGGTGTCATTGATTCAGGTAGTCATGAGCATGTTAGGAAGTGACGGCCTTGCTACAGTTTGGTCCAAAGCATCATGACTAGATAAAGGATTGGTTAATGGTATCAGTTACTTTTGATGGTTTTCATTGCTTCCATTATTTCTTAAGTTTCCCGGCAAACTGCATTAAATGCTATGTAAAAAAAAATAGTACCTTACTTGAAATATTTTAAACACCTGCGATGGGAGCTTATCAAATCAATATGTCTGTACTTTTGCGGTGAACACCATCAAACATACTGGAAGATTTCTGATGAGTTGCTTAAATTGGGCTTTCAAAATTGGCTGGTGAATTGCAGTAAATATTCCTGAACATTTTGGATTAATTGTACAAAATTTACCAAATATTCTTGGTAAATGATATTAAGTATTCTTCAAAATTTATGGTGAACTGCTTACAAATCTTGAACATATCTCGCTGAATTGTATGAAATATCCAGGCTATTTTGGTAGTTTACTCTGTTCCTGAATGTTTTAGTAAATGGCATTAAGCATTTTTGAACATTTGTGGTGATTATTAGATATTGTGGAGACAGTCTGATGGGTAGCATCACCTGTTCCAGACGAGTCTTTGTTTCACGACCTTTACTCTTTGTTTCACTACCTTTACTCTTTGTTTCACTACCATTACTCTTTGTTTCACTACCTTTACTCTTTGTTTCACTACCTTTACTCTTTGTTTCACTACCATTACTCTTTGTTTCACCACCTTTACTCTTTGTTTCACTACCATTACTCTTTGTTTCACTACTTACTCTTTGTTTCACTACCATTACTCTTTGTTTCACTACCTTTACTCTTTGTTTCACTACCATTACTCTTTGTTTCACTACCTTTACTCTTTTTTCCTGCTTTACTTTTGTTTCACTACCTTTACTCTTTGTTTCACTACCTTTACTCTTTGTTTCACTACCATTTACTTTTTGTTTCACCACCTTTACTCTTTGTTTCACTACCTTTACTCTTTGTTTCACACCTTTACTCTTTGTTTCACACCTTTACTCTTTGTTTCACTACCTTTACTTTATGTTTTTTCACACATTACTTTTTGTTTCACTACTTATCTTTGTTCATACCTTTACTCTTGTTTCCTACATTCTTTATGTTACTACTTTTCTCTTTGTTTCACACCTTTACTTATGCTCTTCCAAAGTTACTATTGAATTCGTTTAAAATTTGGCGAGGCTTTCAGAATTTCTAATTCTCAATGTTCTTTGTTTCGTTTTCCCTGATGTTTCTTGCAGTTTTATTTTTAGAAACTTTTTTCGTCTTCTGTTTTTTCCCTATATTTGTGGTCGTTGATATAAAAAAGTCATTTCCTTTCTAAAGTTTATTGTCATCTATGAAACTTCTTCCCTAAGGTTTGTTTTGTATTTTTTTTAAAAACCTCAATAAAGTGGAAAAACAGCATTTTTTTTGTTTTTGTTTTTGAGAATCCTTTCAAATTTTGATAACTACAGATCATTATTTCTTTTCCACTTGTAATGTTTCGTCGTTAGAAAAATGGAATTCTGTTCTCAAGTTTGTTTCCAGTTTTCAATCATTTAATCATTTTATAAATCAGATAATTATATCAACTTGTAAAAAAAATATGAAACTTCTTTAATTTTTTTTTTAAATTGGAAAGGATTGAGTATGACCTCTTTTCCAAGTGTTTCTATTAAGTTATTGTTGATGCTGACAGTGTCCTCTTTTGCTCTGCAGTTGCTCTTTTGTTTTTTTTAACAAAGAAAGACGAAGTTTATGGCTTATTTCACCATTGTTTTATTGTTGTTAAAAAGAAGATTTTATCGCTTTGCTGTCTGTTTTACACAGAAAGATACTTGGTTCTAAACTTGCTTTTTAACAATGGATAATACCAAATTTGTCCTTTTTCAAACTTTTGCAAGGCACCGGTGCTTTACTTCAGTTTAAAGATTTGTTTTTAGTTGTTAAAAACTTTGCTAACAGTTATTGAAAAAAACAATGATTTCTGAGTCCAAAAATTTGTTGTTTTTTTCATTGTAAATAGATTTTTTTCAAGAGTTAGTTTTTAGTCGATGCAATATAAAAATCGTTATATCCTTTTCTGAAGTTCATTAGTAATTACTCACGAAGCTTTATCCTTTATTTTCCCTTTTTTTTCTCTCCAGTCTATCATCATCTGCTACAGAAGATACAGTTTGCACTTGTTTCAACTGTTGATGGGTAATTTTCCCCTTTCTTTGCAATTAATGGTTGAAAATGTAACACTTTCATTACTTTTCCCTAATGCCTTCACTTGTTACAGAAAAGAGAGGGGTTTTTTCTTCAGTGTTTTTATATCATAATCTATCAAAAAAAAGAAAAGAAATAAAAATTGTCATTGTATTTATTTTTGAGAGAGGAAGAATAAAAAGAAGCAAAGATTACTTTCGTCAGTTACTAAACATGTTTTACCGGAGATTTGTTTTTAAACTCTTCACTTCTCTGTGTACTGTTTTTCACTAGTGCAGCCGATTTTTTACCGGAAATTTGTTTTAAACTCTTCATTTCTCTGTGTACTGTTTTTCACAAGTGCAGCTAAAACTTGGTCAGAATGATGATGGGAGAGAGGAGGGAGGATTGTTATTGTTGTTGACGTTACCTAAGAGGTGTCGTGCTCCTCTTTTTTTTTTCTTTTTTTTTTTTTTTAAAGTTCCTCTGACTGAGTTCCTGGTCTTTTCTTTAAGATTTAAGAGGAGAGGCCTTCGATGTAGATTCGTTGCTAGTTCAGTTGGCATTTTTAAAAATCTAATATGTTAGGATTGATAGGAAATTGAATGACATCCTTATATTTTCTAATTCTGATTGCATTTTGCGTTCTGCTAGGCGACCGTGAAGCGGTGCCTGCTTGTTAGGAGACTGTACATACGTGTTTGATGGGAGGTTGGTTGGTTGGCTTTTTTCCATTGTTCTATTCTTGTTCACCTGCAGTGTGTTGCGATCTTTCTCACTTTTGAAGGGAACGTTCCCATCCAGAGGGGGTGGGGGTGGGGGGGAGGGGGGCTGCACTGAGGGGGAGCTACCTGGGCAGGGGAGGGGGGGGGGTGGCAGGAGGGATTTGGGATTGTTCTCTCCTAGTTCTGGCCGTGAGAAGAGAGAGATGGACCTTCTTTTTTCACGGGAAGCACAAAGGAAGGAAAGAAAGGGAAGGGAATAGGAAGAAAGGGTAGGGGGGTGGGGAGGGATGGGTGACGGGAATGAGGACCTAGGGCTGTAGTGGGGAGTGGAATGAACAGGGGGCATCTGTATAGCCTATATATATATATATATATATATATATATTATATATATATATATATATATATATATATATATATATATATATATATTGGGATTTGAAAACCATTTATGACGATCCTGCGGCTATCTCTTCCTTGCTCTATTCTCCAACTGAGCGCAAGTCGTTATAGTCATTTTTGGTTGTTGCCGGGTTCCATGAGATGTTACATGTTTGAGCATCCCATGATGGCGTCATTTTACCTTGTTGATGGTTGGTTGGTTGAGCTTACTGCTGCCTCTGTTTGGGTATTCTCATGGCGGCATTTGTAAAAGGTAAGGATATCTGGTGCGTTTGGCATTTTTTTCAGCATGTCCATGATGCTGAAGTGTTGTGTGGGGCCTGTTCACAGCTTTGCGAGCAGCCAGCCTCGTTTTCCTGTTTTGCAGGATGGAGTGTTTTGGATTTTGGCTTGTTTGGTTGGTTGGTTGTTTTTTTTAAGGAGAAGGGCAGACCTAGCTTTGCAGGCCTTTTTTTTGGAAGGTCTTGGTGTGGAAGTCTGCTTTGAGATTTGTTTTGTTTGCAAACTATAGACGTCTCTACTCTACGATTGGTTTTTAGAGGCATTGATGGTGGTGTTAAACATGTGTTTGTCACCATTCAGATCACTGCACAGTTCGGTGACAATGGTGCCCAATGTAGATAAGGTGTTAGTTTCATTTTTTGGCAATGGCAATTTTCTTGAGTTAGTTTATTCACTGTCTGTTTCCCACATCTCTCTTATTGCGCACAGAGAGAGAGAGAGAGAGAGAGAGAGAGAGAGAGAGAGAGAGAGAGAGAGAGAGAGAGAAGAATGAGCATTTTTGTCTCTCGCTCACACAGATGATGTGTAAAGTCTATTGTCTCAATAACGATTTTATAAAAGCCTATTGTCACACATAAAGATGTGTAAGGCCTATTGTCACACATAAAGATGTGTTAAGTCTATTGTCACACATAACGACGTGTAAGGCCCATTGCCAAACAGAAAGATGTGTTCAATCTATTGTCAGACATAACGATATGTAAGGCCTGTTGTTACACATAACGATATGTAAGGCCTATTGTCACACATAACGATATGTAAGGCCTATTGTCACACATAACGATATGTAAGGTCTATTGTCACACAAAGGGTGTGTAAACCCTATTGTCACAGTAACTATGTGTGAAGCCTGTTACAAGTCACACTAAGGGTGTCTAAAGCTGTTCTTGTCACACACACGATGTGAAAATCCTTTTGCCACACATAACGATGTGTAAAGTCTGTTTTCACATTGAGGATGTCTAAAGTGCTATCACATACACGATGTGTAAAGCCTTTTGTCACACATAACGTTGTGTAAAGCCAGTTGTCACACATAACGTTGTGTAAAGCCAGTTGTCAGTCACACATAACGATGTGTACAGTCTGTTGTCACACATAACGATGTGTACAGTCTGTTGTCACGCATAACGATGTGTACAGTTTGTTGTCACACATAACGATGTGTACAGTTTGTTGTCACACATAACGATGTGTACAGTCTGTTGTCACACCAGGATGTGTCAAGCACACAAAAAATCATACAAAGGGTGTGTCAAGCCTTTTATCACACAAAGGATGTGTCAAGCCTATTATCACACAAAGGGTGTGTCAAGCCTATTATCACACAAAGGATGTCAGTCTGTTGTCACACACAAGCTGTGTAAAGCCTGTTTCGTCACACAAAGGGTGTGTCAAGCCAGTTTTGTCACACAAAGGGTGTTTAAAGCCTGTTTGGTTACACACAGGATGTGTAAAGCTTGTTGTCACAGACACGCAGAATGTGTAGAGCCTGTAGTATTGTCACATACACATAGAATGTGTGGAGCCTATTGTCACACACATAGAGAATGTGTAGAGCCTATTGTCACACACATATAGAGTGTATAGAGCGTATTGTCACACACGTATAGAATGTGTAGAGCGTATTGTCACACACGTATAGAATGTTACAGCCTATTGTCACACACATATAGAATGTGTAGAGTCTATTGTCACACATATAGAATGTGTAGAGCCTATTGTCACATACATATAGAATGTGTAGAGCCTATTGTCACATACGTATAGAACGTGTAAACCCTGTTGTCACATACACACATGTGTAAACCCTATTGTCACATACATATAGAATGTGTAAAGCCTATTGTCTCACACACACACAAACATACTCACACACAGGATGTGTAAACATTTTTGGTCACACACACACGCACACACACATACACAGAGGATATGTAAAGTCTGTTGTCACATTTGCACACATGAATGCCTGCGTGCATGCACATACACCACACACACACAAACATACACATCTTCCAAATTCAGAATTGACCAGGAGTGGACCTAGCAGATGGACAATGACAATGATAGTAAGAAGACCACCAGTAACCCTTCTCTAAAAAAAGCCCCCATTTTTATACATATATTTCAACATCTGCATAAACATTAGATTGGGGAGAAGGGGCACAG
Organism: Stramonita haemastoma; assembly: GCA_030674155.1. Taxonomy (NCBI): domain Eukaryota; kingdom Metazoa; phylum Mollusca; class Gastropoda; order Neogastropoda; family Muricidae; genus Stramonita; species Stramonita haemastoma. The sequence continues at coordinate 42,730,583 of CM060337.1, forward strand.
GAAAGAGAAGTGAATTTCTTTTTTTTATGATTAAAAATCTGTAGTTCTTTATAATAAGTTCTAGTGCTTGTAAAAACTATAAGGTTGTTTTTACTGCAGTTTGTCTGTTTGTTTGTTTTGCTTTTTTTGTTGTATTTTTTCAATTTCAACTATTTGTGTTCTGTGGATAATGAAGAAGCACTCATGGACATTTCCACATTTAGTTCTTGTGTACATGCAGTTTTTGTAAATTTTGAGACCTGTTCCCACCAGCACATAATGGCCTTCTTTTTCGAAAAGCGGAACAGGTTTTAACATGTGTGTGCAAGATGTTTTCTGTGGTGTGTGTGTGTGTGTGTGTGTGTGTGTGTGTGTGTGTGTGTGTGTGGAATGTTTATTTTACTTCCTAGAACACATATCAAGTAGTCAAGTATAATCACTCACCTATTCAAAAGAATAAAAAGTAAACAGATTATTCAACAAATATTTTGTGTCCATGTGTGTGTGTGTGTGTGTGTGTGTGCGTGCGTGCATACGTTGGTGCATGAGTGTGTGTGTGCATGATGTTGCATGCAGGTGCCTGCTGTGTGCATACGTATGTATGCACTTGTGCATATAAGGCAAATTTCTTCAAAATCATTTTATTTCTCAGGTTTGACTTTTACTACTACTATAGACTCGTCAAAACTCATTCTGTGCCTGTATTTGACAATGTCCTCTTTTGAGTGAAAAAAGCCCTCTGCAAAGGACTGATCAAGAATAACAATGATAGAAGATTGATGCAAAGGAATGGGAAAAACCCTAGCATCCCATTGTCACGCAGAGAAATCTGCTGTGACATAAAGTGGTACAAAATACAAAAGTCACTGTATTTCTGATACCTGCTAGCACCATCAAATAGACCAGGCAGTATACAGTGGAGGTCGCTTATACCCAATCACTGGGGACGTTCAAAAGTGATTCATTAAATCCAGAATTCATTCTATCCTTCGCGCTGGTTATAACAATTTTTTTTTACCCAGCTGCTTTGTTATAACTGACATGTCCTCCCTCCCTCTCTCTCCCTTTTCTCCCTCACACACACACACAAACACACAAACAAACACACACACACACACAACATGCATATTTACACACCTACATGCACACTTACCCATACCCACATACAGACGTGCGTGCCTGCATGCATGCCCACATACATAGGAGGCGACAATGCTAGTTTCCAAGGTTGTTACACACTTTAATAAAAATGATTTCAACAAACTTTGCTTGCAGAATATAGCTGTAAATGAATACAAACAGATCACACAGGCTTACATTGCAGTTTAAAAGCAAACAACCAATAAAAAGTAACACAGGAGATCAAACTATACTGAATCATACTCAGGACTTTTGAGGGTAAGATTGTCAGAAAAAAAAAAAAAAAAATCACACTACACTATGAATTGAAAGCAGTAAGCGGGGAGAGGTGGGGGGGAGGGGGGAGGGCCTGCAGTGTTGGTTTACTGTTTCACACAGGTCATTAGAGTAGGCACTGACACAGAAATAAAAACTTCAGTCATTGATTTTAAAATACACGCTGTCTGCCATACTGTAGAGCAAATTTTTTTGTTCTGGTCACAACTTGACAAGAAATGGCATTAATTAAAACTAATTTATCTAAATGAGGCCTTGAAAAGAAAATAATCATGTTTTACCTTTCTCCATTATTGCAGCAAAAGTAACAGATGTTATTATGTTTCAGTACATATGTATATGGGGGCGGGATAGCTAAGTGGTCAGAGCGCTTGTTTTTCCCAAGTCAAGTTAAGCAGCGTTGAGCGTGGTTACCAGTTGGATGGGTGGCCATTTGTGTGCCTTGGCTTCAGTACAGTTCCCCCAGCTGTAAATGGATACCTGCCCTCTTTAGGGTCAGGGAAGGTAAAGCAGCGAGGGAGAAGAGATGGGCGCCGCCCTAAATAAGCTGGCCCCTAGAAAAGCTGAGGTCTCTGATGCCTCACTCCCCTATGACCGCCTAGGTTATAGGACACCTTTACCTTTTTAACCTACATATGAATATAATTAAGAGTCCATGGTCTGGCCCCTCTTCCCCGTCTTTCTAGCCTCTCTCCTCCAACAACAGTTGCTGAACCTTTGACCCCATGTGAGTGGACTGCTCTGTTTTGACAATCACAGGCTCTCGCGACAAAGCACATTACATTACAATTTTCTTGTTTACGAATTATCACTACATCTACCATTACTGTGTATTTGTAATCAACCCATGTGTAAGATAATGAAACAAGCTCAGCGACAAGTCAAACACATACTGTATATGTAAAGGATTTTTGCTGGGATCAACATCTTTGCCTTTTTTTTTTTTTTTAATCTTTGCTTTGTTATATCCGGATTTTGTTATGTCCGATTTTGCTGTATGAAATCTTGACTGTATTACAATATGTGAAAATTCTGTTATTGTTTCACATTGATCACACTCTTTATTCAAAGGTTACTACAGCAAAAGAACATTTCCTAAACTGCTTTAAATACGCACAAAATTTGATGCAGGTGATTCAGTATTCATACCTGTGTATTGTACATGATTAAAGCATAAACCCATCTCTACTGGGTTCACACAAGTTAGGACAAGCTGGAACGAAGACCCAGCAGGTAACCTGTTATGGCAGGGTTACCAGCATTGTGATGGACATAAGCTATCATTGCATTAAAAAAGAAAGTTCTTTTCTTCTTCGTCAAATGCTCTGCAACTATTGTTCATATTTTTTTAAAGTTCATTATTAAAATAAAAAAAAAATCTTTTATATCGAGAATAATGGAACAAGCACTCGTGTGCTTTTTTACATCCAGTCCCCATGTGTATGCAGTTTTGTCAATCTTGTCATTTGTTCCCACCGGCACACAATGGCCGAAAAGTGGAACAGCATTTAACGTGTGCACAAGATTTCTGCATGCGTTCGTACATGGGGCCATATATGATCTCGTGCATGCCCACATACGCAAAAGATAAGACATATGCAATTCTGCACTTTAGTTCCACAGGAGGCTGTGAAATCCCCACCCTAATTCACCAAAGGCTACTGCTAAGATTTGAACCCATGACTTCATGGGCCTATAGGATAGGCGTGAAACACCTGTCCACTCAGTCACCGCCCTGTCCTATGTTTCCTGATTGAAAACAAACTGTCCTTTAACCTTTCAACTCACAGCAGTGGCAAACATACACTTACAAAATATCAATGACATTACTAAATTCATACAGCACTACATCTCATAAAAAACCAAGAAAAGCTGATGCATTCAAATTGTTCATATACATGCAACCACTCCTATTCATATACATAGTATTAAAAATTTTAAACATAGACACACAAAACACACACACAAAACACACACACACACACACACACACACACACACACAAGCACCATACTTAGGCAGTGATGGTGATGGGGTGGTTGTTCGAAGTTTGAGACAGATACGAGGTGTGACAGAATACATGAATGCGGATATCACAGAAAAAATCACACACAAGACTTCTCCTACACAAAATCTTTTAGCAAAAGATTCCAGCAGAAAAAGCATATTCTGTAATAGTCTCCTGACAAACATCGTCATACTATGTGACAAAACTCCCCACTCATACTTGCTGCCAAAATTTAATTGAGGGTCTTTCTATGCGCTACTGGCATGCTACAAATGGAATCTGCATTTACTGTTTCATCCAAATGATCGGTGCCTTGGCTGGCCAACAGTGAGGCTACATGAAGGGACTGAGGACAACAAACTTCTGACTTTGGTAGATTTGAACTGAGGAAACATAACATCTGTTTTATATCTAGCCCGTATGGTATTTGCAACAGAGTTGATCTACAGATTTCTTATGAGGTGCAATGTGTTTGTATCTACAGACCTTACAGTTTGTAGTGCAATTGTTTGTATCTACAGACCTTACAGTTTGTATGTGCAATATTTTATATCTACAGACCTTACAGTTTGATGTGCAAATGCGTTTATATCTACAGACCTTACAGTTTGTAGTGCAAATGCGTTTATATCTACAGACCTTACAGTTGTGTAATGATATATGCCCTACAATGGCATTTTTAATCTACAGACCTTTCAGTTTGTAGGGTGCTATATCTACAGCCTTCTTTATAAATTATATCTACAGACCTTACAGTTTGTACATGCAATGTGTTTGTATCTACATACCTCGCTGTATGTACACAGATTTTCCTGTACCCTGTTTTATGGATCTTCTGAAGCCAGCTAGATCTGCTTATCCATCCAGTGGTCATGTCCTACTCTGATGCCTTCTCCCTGTATCCATCAACAAAGCCCTCCATGACAGTGCTTTTTATTTGCAGTGAAAGAGACTTCCAGTCTTAAGTGATCATGATAGCAGCCCTTTCATCTCAGACTTTGAGATCTATGTCTTCCTCCCCAAAGGCAAGAGAATGTTCTTTTCCAATATTGCAGGATATTCCTATCTGCATCAAACTAAAATCCATCTGCAGCAGATCTCTCTGCAACAGTTCCACAACATTTCTGCACACTGGCAGGATAACCTCCTAACAGTGACAGAATCTCTCTCCCAAACAATCGCAAAAATTAACAGAACAGATCTTCAAAAATTCGCAGACATCTCCTCTGCAGTGTACACAGAATTCTTTTCCCACAGTCACGGAATACTCTTCCACACAACAGTACACAGAAAATCTCTTTTCCCACAGTCACGGAATACTCTTCCACAACAGTACACAGAAAATCTCTTTCCCACAGTCACGGAATACTCTTCCACAACAGAACAGAAAATCTCTTTCCCCAGTCACAGAATACTCTTCCACAACAGAAACAGAAAATCTCTTTCCTCACAGTCACGGAATACTCTTCCACAACAGTACACAGAAAATCTCTTTTCCCCAGTCTCAGAATCTCTTTCTTCATGGTACGGAGCTCACTCCTTCAGCAGTCGATGCAGAATCTCCTATCCCATGCTCAAAGTCTGCTTGCTGCATCAGGTAGTCAGCCCTCAGTCAGGCAGTAGATAGTCCTTCAGATGCCATCAGTCATTGCGCATAGTCAGTCAGCAGTCAGTCAGTCAGCAAGCCAGTCAGCAGTCAGTCAGGCAATAGTCAGTCAAGCAGTCAGTGCAGTCAGGCAGTCATTCATTCACGACTCAGTCAGTCAGTCAGACGTCAGTTCACATTTATTAACATCAGTCAGTCAAGCAGTCGTGAGTAGTCAGTCAGTCGTCAGTCAGGCAGTCGTACGTCAGCCGCAATGACGTCAGTCAGTCATTTATGTGCAGTCAGTCAGACGTCAACAGCATAAGGGTGTGTGGGACCAGCCTGCTGCGCTTCAAACACTCCTCCCGCCAGCCTGTGCTCACCACACAGCAGTCATGGCTCCCCCGCACTCTCCTGATCTCCTGAAGTCAAAACCGTCAGTTTCAAGGTCAGATTTTTTTTGACTTTACATTTGGAATTTGAAAATAAGTTATGCTTTGTGTTTTTAAGAGTGTTTTTTTGTGTTTTTTTAAAGAAACGATAAATGAATATACACATAAGCAGATAAAATCCAACTATATCTGTGTGAATACACATGGACACACATTTTCTCCCATCCCCAATACCTCAGTGGTGTAATTTGCCTTATGGGATGATTAAAGTATTTTGACTTGTTACTTGACTTCTCAAACACACATGCAACGCACCACACACACACACACACACAACACAACACAACACACACACACACACACACACAATTATAATTATGAAAAAGTTCAATCAAGCCAATTTGTTAAAAGCCCTCACTGTAATGCACAGACCCCCATGAACAAATAACGTCATGCACATCATGTGTCGTAGTACACATTCCCATTTAACCAGGTGAATAAATACCTGCTACATCAGTGTACCTAACACATTCCTGACCTACCAAGCCAATACTGTAGTTATTGCATAGGTCCATGTTTAAAAACAAACACACTTTAACAAACCAGCATGAAAGTGGGTTTTCTTGCAAAAAAAAAGGGGCCTGCCTCTTTGGTCTTTCTTTTCAAGTGGGAAAGGGGACAGACGAACTTGACACCCAACATTACCTGGACATCCGTTTCTGGGGACACCACCAGGTGAGTGGTGCTGCCGTGTACATAGCTGTCCACATCTCCATCATAGGTGCACAGGTTAAGGAAATGTCCCTGATAGCAGTGTCAACCCCCAACCTGTCCATGTAAAACTGGAGTTTCTCCATATATACATACATACATACAGCCAGTCTGTCTGTCTGTATGTACCCTTCACTGTCTCGGGGCATGCTACATGCTAAACAGCTTCCTCTTTAGCATCTCCTCTATTTTTGTACATGTGTACAGAACCCATAGAATCAGAATCAGATCAGAAAACTTTATTGCCATTAACCCTATTGCATTCAGATTCTCTGAACACAAACTGCCCCTAGATTTCGCATTCCATCACAAAATCAAGTCAGGCACACATGCTCGCTGGCCTTTTCCTCCTTCTAAGTACATACCAGCAGCTATAATTACTTCCAGACTCTCAGCAGGATTCGTACAACTAGCCTGATAGAGCTTTGGGATGTGGTAGTAATTAGTGATGGTCACAGCATGATGGAAATCTAGTGTGTGTAAATCCCGGCAAATCCTGGTTTGGTATTCAGGGGGCAATTATTCAATCCCGGCAAATCCCGGTTCGGGACTAAGAGGGTTAAGTCAGAACGAGACTTTTTGACACCAAACATAAACGTATTCAACTTTCCCTAAAGATGTACATTCTTAGATATATGTAATGTATCTATGTTCCTGCTCTTCTGGAAAAAGAATCATTCACATATTTGATCATGCCTAGCAGACAGTCCTCATCGTTTAAAAAATAACTCACATTCTCATAGTTATTCATATTATTTATTTCTTTAATTTTAACATTAGATAGAAAGTTATTTCTTAAAATCATTGTATAGTATACAAACATCAAGTAAGTAATACAGCTCAGCTGGCAGCTTTGCAATAATTTTCATCCATGAACTGATATGGACATGCATATACACACACACACGCAGAACATCTTGCGCACACGTTAAAGCCTGTTCCGCTTTTCGTAAGAGTAGGCCATTGTGTGCCGGTGGGAACAGATGACAATATTTACACAACTGTATACACACGGGGACTGGACGGAAAAAAGCACATGAGTGCTTATCCCATTATCCTCAATATAAAAGAATAAAATAAAAAATAAATCAAAACACCCACTAAACACCCACACACACTAAACACACACAAACACTCCACATTTACACATCAAAGGATATGTGACGATGTCTCTCTTGTACTGAGTCATGGCATCCAAGGGGAGGCCATGCAGATGTATAGCCACACCGGAAAAGAAATCATCCAAAGCTGATGACGACGATGTGCCAAGATGTGCCGTCTTCACTGTTGACGACGATGTGCCAGGGTGTGCTGTCTTCACTGTTGATGATGATGCCGACACAGTCTGGTTCTGACGACGATGGTCTGCATCATTGCTGTAATCGTCCGTATCTCCATCTTCTTCACCCTCATCCTTCTTGGACACTTGACAATAAAAAAAGGGGTTTCGCAAACTGTAAGAAAGCATTTCCTTTTGAACACATAACAATAAAAATAATAATACATGGAAGTTATACAGCGCTCTATCTTGCAAAAACAAATCAAAGCGCTTGCATTCGACCTATACAACACACGAGCAATCAATAGCAATTAATTTAATAGTTTTAGCAAATTCAAAAGTACACACACACACACGCACTCACGCACGCACGCACACACACACACACACACACACACACACACACACACACACACACACACACATATACACACACTTATAAAGGTTATATACACTTTGGAAAGAAAAATGAGTGGGCAGATAGAGCTGCTAAAAAGGGTGCAAAACATGGACGGGATTCAATAGAATTGAATGTGCCTTTATCCTTGCAAGAGGGGTACAGTCTACTAGAACAAAAATCATGGAGACATGTCACCAAAACTAATCAGCAAAATAAGATATTTTTAAATAGAACTGTGATCAATACCAATAAGTTAACATTTGTCAACTACGCAAAGACTTGTGTAAATGTTTTCACATCAAGAAGAATTAATACACTATTTTATAGAATGAAACTAAACGCATTGATAACCAAGTTCAGCAAAAATGGTAAATGTCTGTGTGGTGAGAATATCACTAATACTCATATACTTTTTGACTGCAAGAGTGTAAAGCCTTTCATGCCCCATTTTTCTGAAAACTCTCTCACCAACATATTCAGTAATTTAAAATTGGCATTTGAAATTGTAAAGGGTCTCTATCACAGTCCGATAGGACATTTGTTATAGTTACATTAACGTTAATGAGTTCTTATATTTCTGTTATTTCTATTGCATAACCAAGTTTCCTTAGGGGGGGGGGGGGGGTTGTTTGTTTGTATTTGTTGTTTTTTAGGATGGAGGGTGACACATGTTTTTGAGGTGGTTTTTTTTTTGTTTTTTGTTGTTTTTTGGGTTGTTGTTTTTTTTTACATCGTCTAATATCACTGAGAGTGAACAGACGTAAAATTGAAGACAACAACAATATACACTTTGGCAGGGTGAAGGGGATTTCAGATGTTGAAGGCAGGGACAGATAGGAGATAGAATCAGAAGGCGAAAATCTTGGGTTTGAAATAAGTGTGTCAGGATGGATAGATGATGGAAACTATGTAACCTGCATGCACACACGTTTGGGGGGGGGGGGGGGGGGGGGGGGGGGGGGGGGGGGGCAGGACAGCCTGGTGGTTAGAGTGATGCGCTCAAGATCTGACGGCTCAGGTTTGACCTGGGTTTCCGTCGCCACCAAGAGTTCCAAGGGGAATTTTCCCCTGGAGTTGAAATCACTTCCGACTCTGATCCCCTGAAAGTCCCTCAGATGTGTGTGTGCGTGCGTGTGCATACATGTGTGTGTGTGTGTGTGTGTGTGTATACATTTGAATTTGTTAAAACTATTAATTGTTATTGATTGCTTGTGTGTTGTATAGGTTGAAGGCAAGCGCTTTGATTTGTTATTGCCAGATATAGCACTATATAAATTCCTTGTATTATCATTATTATTATTATTAGGTGAGGATGGATGGATGCTGTGTGCTGCTGTCTTACCTTTGGGAGGAGGGGAGTCAGGATCAGACTGCTTTCTCTTCAAGGCCTTCTTTCTGGGGAAGTAATAGCTGTCCGTCAGTTAAGGCGATAACTACCATCATCTATATACCTCTCTGCGCCTCTTCCTGTCTGTGTGCACTGCTACATGTAATGGTAATCAAATATGCATTGGATAATGATCAATACCAATTTTATTAACTTCTTTACTGTGCTGTTGACAAACAGCATTCATGATAGAAACCGTCACCAGCAATGCTCAGTTGACGATCGCTGTTCGTCATGATTCAACGCTCTCTCTGTTTTGTTCAGCATGTGCCTGAGCAAAATATTAGGCAGCGAAAGGGTTAATGACCATTCAAGTGAAAGGTAACCCAATTGCCTGTGTAAAAAAAAAAGTAACATTAGAATAAAAAAAAAAAGATGAACAGACAAACAATCCCTCACTGCAAAGAGACCAATAGCTACAGGGAAGAGAAAATAAAGGTAAAGGTAAAGGTGTCCCATAACCTAGGCGGTCATATAGGAGCAAGGCATCAGAGACCTCAGCTTCTCCAGGGGCCAGCATATTGAGGGCGGCGCCCATCTCCTCTCCCCCGCTGCTTTACCTTCCCTGACCCTAAAGAGGGCAGGTACCCATTTACAGCTGGGTGAACTGGGGGAACTTTACAGAAGCCAAGGCTCGCAAACAGTCACCCATCCAACTGGTAACCAGGCTTGACGCTGCTTGACTGGGGGAAAACGAGCACTCTGACCACTTAACTATCCTGCACCCTTGAGAAAACAAAACCAAACATTTTTTTTCAAATGCTTTCCTGCAGTGTTGCAGGTCATTCAAGTCAGTTTTCAGCTCCAGCAAAATGTCTTTGTGATGACCTACAATCCAGGAGTGAAAGTTGAATATGTGCAGTATTTCTGAACTTCACACTTTTGTGCTTCTTTTCTTTTCTTTTCTCTCCTTGAACTCCAAGAGGAGTCTGGTACTGCACTGACTTTTTCGGGCCATGTCTCTTGTGTAAGTTTAACATGGCGGAGCCCATCCCTCTCCAGGAACAGGGTGCATGCTGGGTATGTTTATGTTTCTGCAAACCACTAAACGCTGACATAAATTAGGTCTGTAATGTGCATATCTGATCTTCTGCATGTGTATATAAATGAACAGAATTAAGTCAGCCTAGTTGATCGTAAGTATCATAATTCAGAATTCCTCTAATCACTTATAAAAAGGTAAAGGTAAAGGTGTCCCATAACCTGTGCAGTCGTAGGGGAGCGAGGCATCAGAGCCCTCAGCTATAAAGCACTGCCATTATCCATTTTTATCAAAAATATCCTTCGATTACTTTCTCCAAAAAAGAACAAGACAGATCTTCTTCCTCAGATCAAACTGCTCACATAACACATATACACAACAACACGGCCATTGATCTTTTACAATCCACATTCCATTCAGCCTTTCTCCATTGCCTGTGCAGTGATTTTGATTTTGATTTGATCTATTCTTTTATATCGAGGATCATGGAATAAGCACTATTGTGCTTTTTTACATCCAGTCCCCGTGTGTATGCAGTTTTGTAAATGTCATCTGTTCCCACCAGCACACGATGGCCTACTCTTATGAAAAGCGGAACAGGATACAACATGTGCGCAAGATGTTCTGCGTGCGTTCGCACATGGGGCCTCGGTTTAAAGTCTCATCCGAAGGTGAAGGTGAAGGTGAAGGATACATGAAGGTCGGGATGCCCTTGGAGGCCAGGATTTTGTGGATGAGCCGCTCTGTGCCGTACCAGTTGAAGCCTGGGGTGTCATGGCCGATGCGAGGCAGGTGGACGCTGGCTGAAACACATATATACATATACTGTATATACAATCACACACACAGACACAGATACACCACACACTGGCTAAAACACACACACACACACACACTGGTTGAAACACAAATACACACACACATCTGATACATACACACTGGCTGAAACAGAGATACACCAGACACTGGCTGAAACACACACACACACACACACACACACACACACACACACACACACACACACTATAAACTGAGCCCCCATGTGCAAATGCATGCAAAACATCTCGCGCACACGTTGAATCCTGTTCTGCTTTTCGTAAGAGTAGGCCATTGTGTGCCAGTGAGAACAGATGACAAAATTTACAAAACTGCATACACACATGGACTGGACATAAAAAAGCACACGAGTGCTTCTTCCATTATCCTCAATATAAATAAATAAAATTTTAAAAAATGAAAATAAATTTTTTGCGAACCCTGTGTATGTATGTATGTATGTATGTGTGCCTGAGTAGAGTACAGTAGTAGTAGTAGTTGGCACCCATCAGTCTTAGAAGACTATGGAGTTGCGCTCTAGTCTTTAGAGCGCAAAGCCTGGGCAAGTATGTATGGAAGGAAAGCTGTTACCCATGCAGCAGACCCCCCCCCTCTCCACATCACTGGAATGATCCATTGGAGTAGAGTACAGAGAGTCTGCATGCACACAGGTGCTGTTCCACACAAAAATGAGCACACAGGTGCGCTTCACATCATCATGCACTTTGACCTCAATCACCGCCACCTGTCCCACCTTTAAGTCTGCGCGCCTTGTAGTACACCTTCTCCAGCCCCTCCCTCAGGGCCGGCAGTTTGATCCCCGACAGTCGGTTGCGGCGGTCGCGGGGACTGGGCGATGATCAGACCCAACTGCCCAGCAGACGGGCACAAAACAACGAGAAAAATTCAGTGAATATTCAAATTCAATGAGAAAAAATTCAATGAACATTCAAATTCAATGAGAGAAAAATTCAGTGAATCTTCAAATTCAATGAGAGAAAAATTCAATGAACTTTCAAATTCAATGAGAGAAAAATTCAATGAACTTACCAGCCGCCATGGCGCAGTGGTTAGCGCCGTGGATTCCGGACTGGAAGGTCGCGGGTTCGAATCCCATAAGTCATAGGGATTTTTTCGGGCTCCGGCCGGCTCCTACCCAGAGTGAGTGTGCTGTGGGCTCAGTGGGGAGACTGGGACCACACAGTCGAGCTTCATCCACTTTACGGATGCGAATTTGAGAGTGTTGCTCAAATTACCTGACCAACACTGCAGGTGTCTGTATCTCTCGGGCCTGGTTGACGCCGGGATATATTATGACAGTAAGCGTAGAGAACAACCCTGTCAAGTAGTCTCAAAGCGGATGCACCTCCACAGCAGCATCATTACATCATCCTCATCATCATTGATCATCATGCAATAATAAAAATTGCCTCTGATTCGGTGGCCTCCGTTGCTCTGGTCTCATGGTGACCTCAGATTCGGTTTCCCCATACGCTTCTGTGCCTGTGGTGAATTTGTGTCAAAGCCTTTGGGGTTGGGGGTTCGTGGGGAGGCGGTCGTTGGAGGGACGTTGTGGTGGTCGCCACCTTGGGTGGGTGGCTCACTCAGTCTGGCTCCGCGACTGAGCTAATACTGTCGTTAGTAGGGGGCTTAGTAGGTGGTGTCCTGCGTATGTTAGCTCAGAACAGGCACCACTGAACACCACCAAAGTGACCCAGCAGAAGTGCAGGGTCCCTCTGGCTGGTGGCCCCGCGGCGGCCTAATATTGATGAGCTCCCTGTGGACTCCCGACCCCGGGGGTGAGACACAACGAATCTGGGTATGGCTGTGGCGGGGAGATTGAAATGAGCGGCGTGGGAACAGCAGTACGGGAACGTCACAGAAGACGAGGCAGCAAAAAAAAAAAAAAAAAAAAAAAAAAAAAATTCAATGAACTTTCAAATTCAATGAGAGAAGATTTCAATGAACTTTCAAATTCAATGAGAGAAGATTTCAATGAACTTTCAAATTCAATGAGAGAAGATTTCAATGAACATTCAAACTCAATGAGAAAATTTCAATGAGCTTTCAAATTCAATGAGGAAAAAATTCAATGAGCTTTCAAATTCAATGAGGAAAAAATTCAATGAACTTTCAAATTCAATGAGGAAAATTCAGTGAACATTTAAAGTCAATGAGAAAAATTCAATAAACATTCAAAGTCAATGAGAAAAAATTCAATGAACATTCAAATTCAATGAGAAAAAATTCAATGAACTTTCAAATTCAATGAGAAAAAATTCTATGAATTTTCAAATTCAATAGAAAAATTTCAATGAACATTCAAATTCAATGAGAAAAATCCAATGAACATTCAAAGTCAATGAGAAAAATTCAATGAACATTCAAATTCAATGAGAAAAAATTCAATGAACATTCAAATTTAATGAGAAAAAAATCAGTGAACTTTCAAATTCAATGAGAAAAAAATTCAATGAACATTCAAATTTAATGAGAAAAAATTCAATGAACATTCAAATTTAATGAGAAAAAATTCAGTGAACTTTCAAATTCAATGAGAAAAGATTCAATGAGCATTCAAATTCAATGAGAAAAGATTCAATGAACTTTCAAATTCAATGAGAAAAATTTCAATGAACATTCAAATTCAAATACTTGATCATCTCAAAGACAGAGAAATTCAGGTGGGTTACAAGCCATCGCCATACATAAAAACAAAGAACACTTTCTATTGAAAACAGAGCTTTGGATGTAGTTTCTTCAATCAGATTGACACCATTGTTCTGATTAAATATATAAAATAATCATACAAAAAGTTGCTTTTGTTTTGTTTTTTCAAATCAGTACTTCCCCTTTCTCTCATTAAACCTGCTGAAAAACACTCTTCATTGCTGTGTTCAGTCTCCCCCACTCCACTTCTCATTAACCCTCTTATTCCCGAACCGGGATTGAATAATTGGCTCCCCTCAATCTCGAACCGGGATTTGCCGGGATTTACACAAAGTAGATTTCCATCAGGCAGTGACCATCACTAATTGCTAATGGAGAAGTTTTGCATCAAAATAGGTTGTCAGAATGAGGGCTTGGATACTTTTAAAACACATCTAAAAGAAAAAAAGGATACAAAATTATGACCTGATACTTTATTACAAGGTAGAACAATAAGTATAGTTTTATAATCAATCAAAATTCCCAAAATCGACCATCTGACCCCCACCTGCCTAAAATGGCTCCTAGCAGGAAAAGTGGGCCAGGTGCTAAGTGACTCATTTTGTGGTGGAGTGTCACACATGTGCACACAGAGAGAAAGGCTGTGCAATGGAGTGACAAACCTTCCCTGGGAAAAAAAGCAACCTTCATTTTCTCCAAGGAAATTCCTGGAAACCCTTTTAAAAATTATTTTATTTATTTTTTAAATACATTTTAAAAAAATTCCCTGAAACCATGTTAGCCAATAGAATACGAACCCAATCTTTCGTATTGGCCATGTCGTCTTCATCATCATCCTGATCACCGGATTTTCGCATAGGAATCAAGTGGCAGTCACCCAGAGATAAATCTGAAAAAGATCAGTTTGTTTAGAAAGTGGTCTGTCTCCCCCCCCCCTCCCCCCAAGGTACTGGGATGTAACTTCATGATTACTGTGCTGTGTGTGTGTGTTTTACTGTATTGTGTTTATCTATATTGTATTGCACAGTGTAACATTGTAAGATGCAGTATTTCATGTTGTACTTAACTTTATGCTTATTGCATGTGTTGTGCTGTTTTGCATTTTGTTTTCTATTTAATTACACTATTATTCTTCATATCGGAATGAACTGTATTCTTTTATATTGTATTGCTCTGTGTAGTATCATACTGTGTTGTATTGTGTTGTGTAAGTCTTCTTCTTCTCTCGTTCGCTCTACACTGTCAGATGTGTCTGGGAAAAATAATGGCAAGTCCTTTCCAGCTCCTCTCGTGGGCCGTACAGCTTGGTCTGTAGGGTTACCTCCATTGGCCACACTTTCTTCCTCAGGTCGCTGAATAGCGTACGTACACCTTTGAAGGATGTGCTCACCTGTCTGGTTTTCTTTACCACAGGCACACAGGGGAGAAGGAGCAAGTTTCAGCTTTGTGGACATTGGTGGTTTAGCCTGTTGTGCCCAGTGCAGAGTCTTAGAATTGTGACTTGATCTTCTATTTTGAGGCGGTGGTAGTCATCCTTCTCTACTCTAGGTAGGGCCATAGATTTGATGATTGTTATGTAAGTTGGAGGAATCATACATTGTACCCCCCCCCCCCCCCCCCCGGATAAATAATATCCCCACCTTCTGGAAAATCTGTGCTAGGAGTTCCCTCTTTTCTATCCCTCTCTCTCCTTGTTCCTTTTCTTCCTGTCACCTACTTTTCATTTATTTTTTAGCCTGCTTGGTCCATTTTTCTGTCTTTTAACCAGAAAGAGCTAAAAGGTAACAATTCTCTCCCAAACTGAAGTCGGATGCGCAGGGCCTTCTGACTTGTCAGGGTCTTGATAGCAGCGCAATGGCTGCTATCTTCGCTCATATGACAGACAATAAATGCTGTCTGAGCACTTGACAACAAAGACAACATGTTGTACTGCTGTCTGAGCACTTGACAACGAAGACAACACCTTGTTATACTGTCTGAGTGCTTGACAACACCTTGTAATACTGTCTGAGTGCTTGACAACACCTTGTAATACTGTCTGAGTGCTTGACAACAAAGACAACACGTTGTACTGCTGTCTGAACACTTGACAACAAAGACAACATGCTGTACCTGAGCATTTGACAACACATCGTAATACTGTCTGAGTGTTTGACAACAAAGAAAACATGTTGTAATACTATCTGAGTGCTTGACAACGAAGACAACATGTTGTACTGCTGTCTGAACAATTGATGACAAAGACAACACATTGTAATGCTGTCTGAGTGCTCGACAACACATTGTAATGCTGTCTGAGTGCTTGACAACACGTTGTAATGCTGTTTCAGTCTTTGACAACGACGACAACACACTGCACTCACCTTTCACCTGACCCGCCAGCTCGTACTGTTTCTGGGGCTGTGTGGAGCGGGCAGCGATGGCAGAGAACAGCCCTCCCCACCCCCAGTGCCCTGAATCGTCTGTTATACACACACAGAGCAATTCTGTTATACACACACAGAGCAATTCTATTATACACACACAGAGCAATTCTGTTATACACAGAGCAATTTTGTTATACACACAGAGCAATTCTAAACACACAGACCATTTACTTTGAAAACAGTACCCTGACACGTCTGTTATACACACAGAGCAATTCAGTTATACACACAGAGCAATTCTGTTACATATTTATTTATTCTTTTATATTGAGAATAATGAAATCAGCACTCAAGTGCTTTTTTACATCCAGTCCCTGTGTGCATGTAGTTTTTGTGAATCTTGTCATCTGTTCCCACCGGCACGTGATGGCCTGCTCTAACGAAAAGCGGAACAGGATTTAACGTGCGCGCAAGATGTTCTGCGTGCGTTCGCACACGGGGCCTCGGTTTGTAGTCTAATCCAAAGGACTTGTGAGGAGAGTGGAGTCAGCACTGATGTTAACTCCAGGGTAAAAATACCCTCGAACAGGAATTGAACCCAGGTCGTCAAATTGCGAGTGCAATGTTCTGACCACTAGGCTGTCCTGTCTCCCCTGAAAGCAGTACCCTGAATCATCTGTTCTATAACAATAAGGTATTTTTATGCATAAATACGTACACACATATAATTTTTTCTTATAGAACTCCATTTTGTCACTTGTACCGTAAAATCCCTAGCATAAGCCCACCATCTAGCAAACGCCCACCCTGCTTTTTTCAAAGAGACTATGCTCACTTTCACTAGGGTTTGTGCAGACTGTTCTAAAAGTCATCTTTTTCCCCTTCTGTACCTTTTCGTGTTTCTTTCCTTTTTTTCTTATTCTTTGTCCCCTCTCCTCACTCCCATCCAACCCCAACAAAGTGAATTAAAATTACGTCATGCTTTTTCCACTGACGTCTTTTGTCTGTCAGTGACATACCGGTACTTTGAGGACACTTCCTGATGGCCAGATGTTGGTTCTTGAATCTCTCTGTGCCATTTTTGCAAAACGCCGAAGCCATAGTCTTACACTGTCGCTTTCAAATTGGAAGCCCTTCAGTATCTGGATATCGAAGCAGGCGGGAATGTTTCGGAGTGTACCCGTGAAATTTCTGTGGATAGGTCAAGTCTTCTTCTCACACCACCTAACGTAATGCTTTCCGGGTTTGTATTCACTCAGTTACACGGTTGAGCACAAAAAATACTTTGTGCAAAGGGGTCTATCCCTAGCAAACGCCCACCCCCCAATTTTGCCCTAAATATGTGCTCAGGGGGGGTGGGCATATGCTAGGGATTTTACGGTATTTGTGAATTTTTGTTCATTCTTTAAGTTATAGGGCTAAATGTTTTCCCACCTGTAATCAAACTATTACTGAGGAAAACGTAGCGGAGGAAAACAAGTGCAGGTAACCACTTACAACTTTTTAATCATTTTGAAAATAATTTATCAAAGATTCAACATAAAAAAAACCCAAACAACAAACAAAACAAATAAAAATAACCTCTAAAAAATAATATCTTTCAATGACATTTTAGGCATTTTTGAGTAAAAACCATGCCTTAGGCCTGACCTGGCTCGAGTTTTGGCTCCTGGATGAGCCTTCATCAGAGGTCCTGGCGGTGACTGTAATCACATTATTGGTTCTTCTTTTATTGTTTGTTTGTTTGGCGAAGCAGCTAAGTGGTCAGAGTACTTGCTTTCCCCCAGTCAAGTTAAGCAGCATCGAGCATGGTTACCAGATGGATGAGTGACCCTTTGTGTGCGTTGGCTTCAGTACAGTCCCCCAGTTCACCCAGCTGTAAATGGATACCTGCCCTCTTTAGGGTCAGGGAAGGTAAAGCAGCATGGGAGAGGAGATGGGCGCCGCCCTCAATATGCTGGCCCCTAGAGAAGCTGAGATCTGTGATGCCTCACTCCCCTACGACCGCCTAGGTTATGGGACACCTTTACCTTTTTACCCTTTTGTTTGAAAGTTTGTTTGCTTGCAGAAAAAGGTCCATGAAAACTGACCAGCGCAATGGATGATGATGTTGACAGGGGTCTTTGCCTTGGCCCCTGGCTGTGTCACATCCCCCATCACGTAGTTAATGGACTTGGTGGGCTTCCCCTCTCCAGTCTCTTGGTCATCCTCATCCTCCTCTCCCTCCTCCTCCTCCTCTCCTTCACTGTCAATGATGATGTTGGCTGTATGGTATGAGTGTTTCTTCCACAGCAATTCCCTGGGGAAATAAGAAAGAGACACTGATTACGAATATGCCTGAAAAGCATCTGATGATGTCTAAAGATGTTAGCAGTATGAACAGGCTTATCTCACCCACTTCCTTCTAAATTACAATCTTTTTTTCTTTATTTTCCATTCCTCGGCTGGAGCTCAGAGGTTCACCCATGGAGAGATTAAGTCTCTGCAATCGTTTGTCCACAATTGAGGTAGCTGCATTCCGTCCATGGAGAAAGAGACAGTTCCATCTTTGAGTTATGTCAAACAGCTTGAAACAGAATTTTTACTCATTTTGTATTTTGTACTTTTGTATTTTGTACCACTTTATGTCACGGCAGATTTCTCTGCGTGAAATTCGGGCTGCTCTCCCCGGGGAGAGCGCGTCGCCACATGTGCAGCGCCTACCCATTTTTTTTTTCTTTTTCCTGCATGCAAGTGTATTTGTTTCCCTATCAGAGTGGCTTCTTTCTACAGAATTTTGCCAGGGACAACCCCCTTGTTGCCGTGGGTTCTTTTACGTGCGCTAAATAGTGATGTGTAACACACGGGACCTCGGTTTATCGTCTCATCCGAAAGACTAGCGCCCAGACCACCACTCAGGGTCTAATGGATGGGGAAAAAGTTTTGGGTCCAAACGGGGTACGAACCCCGCACACTCCGACCCGGACTTTTTGCTTGCTAGGCAAGGCGCGTTACCACCTAGACCACCGATCCGATAGTCATATGATTATTTATAAGAAGGCTCTCTGGTTACAGAAAAAAAGAGCCTGAATGCTGGGCAATAACAGTCGCATATGCAAAATAACACAGCTGGTGAACATTGGAACTCTAGTTGAGGAATCCCCCCCTCCCCCAAAATTTGGATTATTTCCATTTAAAAAACAACCTCTTTTATATTGAGGATAATGGAATAAATACTCATGTACTTTTTTACATCCAGTCCCCGTGTATATGCAGTTTTGTAAATCTTATCATCTGTTCCCACCAGCACACAATGGCCTACTCTTACGAAAAGCAGAACAGGATTTAACGTAGGCGCAAGATGTTCTGCGTGCATTTGCACACAGGGTCTCAGTTTATAGTCTCATCCAAAGGACTTTTGGGGAGAGTGGAGTCAGCACTGATGTTAACTCCAGGGGAAAAATCCTCTCGAACGGGAATCAAACCCAGGTTGTCAAATTGCGAGCGCAATGTTCTGACCACTAGGCTATCCCATTCCATCCTTCCACAAGCAGTTTGCCTGACAAAGGACACTATCAAAACAATGGCAGACACTCCACTGACAGACAGACAGGCACAGGAATATCATGGAGAGGAGGATAAAAACCAACAGACATGGAAAAGAGAAAAAAAGGTGTGTAGAGACATGAGACGGCCTCTTTACCGTTTCCTCTGTTTCTCCTCCGCAGCTTTCTGCTCTCGTCTCTCTGCTGCTTCTTGTCTCTGCACAACATAAAAAAAACATTACATACATACATACATACATGCATACATACATACATACATACATACATACATACATACATACATACATACATACATAATACACTTACATACAAATACATACATACATACATACATACACATACATACATAATACTGACATTACTTTTCTTATTTTCTCATTACATTTCTTTCCGTAAACTATTCAAAATCCTGGTTTGGGACTAAAGGGTTAATTAAACGTTGGCAAGGACAGCAAGTGCAGTAGAGCAGGCTGACCTTCTTTCTGCGTTCCTCTAGCTGCTCCGGGGTGAGGGGGGTGCGAGGCTTTCTGATCGTCTCCGGCAGTAACCCCTTCAACACCATGGTGCCTTTTTTCCGCAGACTTCTCTCCCCTTTGGAGCTCTCCTCTCTCTCTGCTTTGGCCACTTAAAACGAAGAAGAAAAAGAAAAGGTCACATGAGATTGAGAGAAAAAAAGCATACCTGTGTATGCATGCTATCACATGCTTCCTGTTGCCTCCATTGCGCACATGCATACACAAGCTTTCTAACACTTGTACACAAATTTTACTTGAAAGTGACAAAAATTAACAAACTCAAAACAATCATACCCCAAATTAAAATTAAAAAAAAAAAAAACACAGAAAAAAAGCAGAAAAATATCACATCATGTTAAACAGTGTGCAAACAAACCTAAAATACACCTCAGGCATGGTCTATGAACATGGGCCATGGAAACAAATAAAGCTAAGAAATGAAATTTTTAAAGAAGGGAAAAAAAGCAGACGAAAAATAAAAATAAAGGCAATATGCACATTTCAATAAATCACTAAAAAAAACCGCACACACACACACAAAATGCCAAATTATAATATCTGTAGGGAATTTCTATAGGAAAATAAAAGTGAACGCATGGGTGGCAAAATTCAGCAGTTGTTAAAAGCAACACCTCACTCTCACAGGCAAACAAACATAATTCAGACAATGCACTACAATGTATTGGGACACTGGTGACATGTGACTCAATACAAACAGAGAGATCAGTGGATCGGTGGTCTAGTTAGTAACGCGCCTGCCTAGAAAGCGAAAAGTCTGGGTCGGAGTGTGCGGTGGTTCGAATCCCGTTTGGGCCCAAACCTTTTCCTTCATTCATTAGACCATGAGTAGTGGTCTGGGTGCTAGTCTTTCGGATGAGACGATAAACTGAGGTCCCGTGTGTTACACATTATTAAGCGCACGTACAAGAACCCATGGTAACAAGGGGGTTGTCCGATGATAGGAAAACATATACAGTTGCAGACAGGAAAAAAGAAAAAAAAAAAATGGATAGGCGCTGCACTTGTGGCAATGCACTCTCCCCAGGGAGAGCAGCCCGAATTTCACACAGAGAAATCTGCTGTGACATAAAGTGGTATAAAATATTTTAAAAATAAAACAGTAAAATGCAACGATAATATGTGGCTTAATACAAAACAGTATAATGCAATGATAATAAGATCAGCCACATACACTCCACCAGCGTCTCGAAGGCGTCAGCATCAGCGGTGGCTGTGTCCTTGATGCCCTTGGAGTAGTCGTGACCTTCAAACATGTACATGCTCTGCGGGGCCTCCTCCTCCTCCTCCTCCTCTCCCGATTTCTCCTCCTCCTTCTGCTGAAGATTCAGACACACCATGATTCAATGAAGAGGAAGAGGATCTAGGAGAAGAATAAGAGAAGGAAAGAGATATGAGTACATAGAGGGAAAGAGGAGAGAAAAAGAAGGGGGAAAGAGAAGGAAGAAGTGGAGACAAAAAAAGGAGGAGGAGGAGGAGAAGAATTTGATTTAAGCGCTTTGATTTGTTTTTTTGCAAGATGTAGCGCTATATAAATTCCATGTATTATTATCAATATTAGAATAAGAGAAGGAAAGAGATAGGAGTACATAGAGGTAGAAGGGAGAGGAAAAGAAGGGGGAAAGAGAAGGAAGTAAAGGCGAAGAAAAACAAGAAGAAGGAGGAGGGGGAGGAGGAGGAGAAGAGTAAGAGAAGGAAAGAGACAGGAGTACACAGAGGGAGAGGGGAAAGGAAAAGAAGAGGGAAAGAGAAGGAAAAAGTAAAAGGTAAAGTATCCCATAACCTAGGTGGTTGTAGGGGAGCAAGGCATCACAGACCTCAGCTTCTCTAGGAGCCAGCATACTGAGGGCGGCGCCCATCTCCTCTCCCTCACTGCTTTACTTTCCCTGACCCTAAAGAGGGCAGGTACCCATTTACGGCTGGGTGAACTGGGGACTGTACTGAAGCCAAGATGTGCACAAGGAAGAAGTGGAGGAGCAAACTAGGAAGGAGGAGGAGAAGGAGGAAGAGAATAAGGAGGAACAGGAGCAGGAGGAAGAACAGAAGAACAAGAAGGAGAAGCAGAGGTAGAAGCAAAAGGATCAAAACAAAAATTGGGGAAAATTGTATATGGTTAATCCAACCTTTCAAACAAATCAAAACCTCTCCACAGCATTCCACAATATTTCCCAAAATGCTGGGGTATGGCAATGTACATCCTATTCCACTCTGTATTGAGAGCATATTTCCATTTGTTTTCTGCTCCATCCCCCCCTCCCCTTTTTTAAATGAAACTTCCAACAATAACTGGTTCTCTTGCACAGAATGGGAGCTATACACAACTGATACGTATACACAAATACAAATACACATTTTTCGAACAGACTTATCAAGCATGTAAACTATGTCAGTCTGATTTTCAGAAGTTCCTACACTGTTTTGAGGCCAATTTGTCATTTGATTGCTGCTCTCATTTTCACAGAGTAACCATTCACTCACAACATCCCCCCCCAAAAAAACAAAC
>CM060337.1:42758214-42768214 GCA_030674155.1 Stramonita haemastoma
CTGAGTTGTTGGTAATTTTTGTCAGCTTGAATGTGTAGATGACTAATTTTCACTACAGAAAACCTACAAATCATCTGATATTTTGCAATAAAATTTGTTTTTATAGTCTATTTTCTGTGTTTCTGTTTCATCAAGTCAATAACAAAAACACAATTCTCTCAGTCTTCATTTTTGTTCATTGTACGTTGGCTATTTTCAATAATATTCAACAAAAGGGCATGAAAATTGGCACAAGTGCTAGTCATAGTATTTTCTAGGCCCCCCTGCCACTCAGAAGGAATTTTAGATATGACACTTAATGTGGGAGTTATGGTACTGAAATCCTGTCTGTACTGTATTGTGGGTTTTTTAGAAGCGAAAAAGTGCATTTTTTGCTTAGAGCTCTCAGGTGCGTTTATTCATATTTCAAGAATTCCTTCACAGGAGCTCTAGAAAAGTTGTAAAAGAATGGTAAACACAAAAATTTATATCAATCACAGACTGAAACAATTCAGATTTGTTATTTTCCAATACGGACGTTGCAACTATTAGCAATGACTTACAATTTGGTTAAATTACTCCCATAACATTTTAACTAGAAGTTGCTAAAAACAAACACCAATAGTACAAAATGAAATTTTGCTTCTGTTTTTAAAGTAGGCTTTGGCACTTTGCTTACATCCGTAACAGACAAAGTTTTTGGCCAGGGCCAAAACTGAACTGTGAACAGTGAACAACAAACTGACCATCAAAGAGGTAGGGGTGGTTCACACACTTGCGGAGCTGCATCAAAATATTCATGAGGCGTGTCTGACCTGTACCGTAGGGGTTTTCAAAGGCCTCTGTAACACACACGCACACACACACACACGCACGCACACACACACAGAGTCACACACAACACACACACACAGAGTCACACACACACACACACACACACACACACACACACACACACACACACACACACACAACACATACACACACAACACATACACACAGAGACACACACACACACAACACACACATACACACACGCATACCCACATACCCCCACACACACAAACACACACACACACACACCACCACACACACACACAACACACACACACACACACACACACACACACACACACACACACATTCACGTATGGCTCTATGAGCATACAAAAAAACCCAAACCTAAAATAAGAGTTGGGTTTTTTGTTAAACAACAAAAAACCCAAACCGAAGATCAAAAACCTACAATCTTACAAAGGTTAATGTTTTGCTTATTTTTTTTAGAAAAAAGTGTAATTTGTTGCCAACTTCCCTCTACATTCACTCCCCTCCCCCCCCCCCTAATCTCTTACACCCTATCTCAAAGCTAAGATTTTCCCCTCCTGTTTCATCTTATAGCTGCCCCTGCTCTCAACAGCCAAAATATCCACCACCCTGCCAAAGTGTATAATCTTTGTGTGTTTGTGTGTGTGTGTGTGTGTGTGTGTGTGTGTGTGTGTGTGTGTGTGTGTGTGTGTGTGTGTGTGTGTGTGTGTGTGTGTGTGTACATTTGTCTTTGTTAACAATCTAAATTGTTATTGGTTGCATGCGTAAGAATTGGTTGAATACCAGCCGCCATGGCGCAGTGGTTAGCGCCTTGGATTCCGGACTGGAAGGTCGCGGGTTCGAATCCCATAAGTCATAGGGATTTTTTCGGGCTCCGGCCGGCTCCTACCCAGAGTGAGTGTGCTGTGGGCTCAGTGGGGAGACTGGGACCACACAGTCGAGCTTCATCCACTTTATGGATGCGAATTTGAGAAAGGTTGCTCAAATTACCTGACTAACACTGCAGGTGTCTGTATCTCTCGGGCCTGGTTGACGCCGGGATATATTATGACAGTAAGCGTAGAGAACAACCCTGTCAAGTAGTCTCAAAGCGGATGCACCTCCACAGCAGCATCATTACATCATCCTCATCATCATTGATCATCATGCAATAATAAAAATTGCCTCTGATTCGGTGGCCTCCGTTGCTCTGGTCTCATGGTGACCTCAGATTCGGTTTCCCCATACGCTTCTGTGCCTGTGGTGAATTTGTGTCAAAGCCTTTGGGGTTGGAGGTTCGCGTGGAGGCGGTCGTTGGAGGGACATTGTGGTGGTCGCCACCTCAGGTGGGTGGCTCACTCAGTCTGGCTCCGTGACTGAGCAAATACTGTCGTTAGTAGGGAGCTTAGTAGGTGGTGTCCTGCGTATGTTAGCTCAGAACAGGCACCACTGAACACCACCAGAAGTGCAGGGCCCCTCTGGCTGGTGGCCCCGCGGCGGCCTAATATTGATGGGCTCCCTGTGGACTCCTGACCCCGGGGTGAGACACAACGAATCTGGGTATGGCTGTGGCGGGGAGATTGAAATGAGTGGCATGGGAACAGCAGTACAAGAACGTCACAGAAGACGAGGCAGAAAAAAAAAAAGAAAAAAAAAAAGAATTGGTTGAATGCAAGCGCTTTGATTTGTTTTTGAAAGATATAGCACTATATAAATTCCATTTGGGGGCAGAATAGCAAAGTGGTCAGAGCGCTTGCTTTCCCCAAGTCAAGTTAAGCAGCGTTGAGCATGGTTACCAGTTGGATGGGTGGCCGTTTGTGCACCTTGGCTTCAGTACAGTCCCCCCAGCTGTCAATGGGTACCTGCCCTCTTTAGGGTCAGGGAAGGTAAAGCAGCAAGGGAGAGGAGATGGGCGCCGCCCTCAATATGCTGGCCCCTAGAGAAGCTGAGGTCTCTGACGCATCGCTCCCCTATGACTGGAAAGGTTAAGGGACACCTTTACTGATACCTTTTACCTAAATTCCATTTATTATTATCATTATTATTATTACTACCTACTACTACTACTACTACTACTACTACTACTACTACTACTACTACTACTACTACTACTACTCCTACTACTACTCCTACTACTACTACTACTACTACTACTACTACTACTACTACTACTACTACTACTACTATTATCATTATCATTATTATCATCATCATCATCTCTGCTCACCAATGTCCTTCATGAGAACGGCCTTGTAGAGCTTTTTCTGCAGGGTGCTCAGGCCATGGTACAGGACCACGTCGGACTTCTCTGGCAGGTCTTTCAGCACACCTGCCTTGGTGCGCCTCAACAGGTAGGGCTTCAGCAGGTGGTGAAGCTCCTCCACAACTGCAAAAAACACAAACAATGATGCAGACTTTCTCAGGTCTGTATAACTTAAAGCTCAACAATCACTGTACCGTACAAATGTGCACATGCACTGGGAAAGAGGTTCTTTCCCTTAATGTAGGGATAACATTAAAAGTGTCCTGCTTTTCTAAAAAGAACTGAAGTGATTGTTTTGACTTGCTCTCTTTTAAAAAAAAACTCTCCCGCTTTAAAATGAATCTAGCATCTTCTTAGAACTTTAATTTGTCCTTTTTCTATGAAGAACTGAAGTCACTGTATACAACTATCTTTCTGAAAAGAGAATAACTTTTTCAAGAAAAAAAACAAAAACAAAAACCACCATACAGGCCTTATTCACCTTTTTTTGGTGTTTTTTTTTAAAAGACTAATAAAAAATTTCCCAGAAAGGATGACAGAGATCCCTGCACACGACTGACCCTCCTTCTTGGAGCTGCTGTATTTGTCTATAAAGGACTGGAGGCGTGAGGGTTTGAACTGTCTCCTGTTGATGAAGGCCAGCAGTGCGTACAGCTCGCCCAGGTTGTTCTGCACTGGGGTGCCTGTCAGCAGCACGTGGCGCTGTATGTCCCACTGCAACAACAACAACAATAATAATAGCACTAACAACAACAATACTGCAACAACAATAACAATAACAAACACTGCAACAACAATAACATCAACAATAACAACACTGCAACAACAACACCACTAACAACACTGCAACAACAACACTGCAGCAACAACAATAACAACACTGCAACAACAACACCACTAACAACACTGCAACAACCACTACAACACTGCAATGACAAACACTGCAACAACAACAACAACAATAACAAACACTGGCTTATCAGACACTGCATGGGGATCGGATACCCTGGTGGTTAGACCACTGCATACTGCGCTTGTGATCTGCTGACCCAAGTTTAAATCAAGGTCAAGGGGATTTTCCCCTATAAGTTCACATCAGTGCTGATTCCACTACCCCCAAAAGTCCTGGTGAGAGAGAGAAGAGAGAGAGAGAAGAGAAAAGAAAGAGAGAGAGAGAGAGAGAGAGGAGAGAGAGAGAGAGAGAGAGAGAGAGAGAGAGAGAGAGAGAGAGAGAGAGAGAGAGAGAGAGAGAGAAGAGAGAGAGGAAGGAGAGAGAGAGAGAGAGAGAGAGAGAGAGAGAGAGAGAGAGAGAGAGAGAGAGAGAGAGAGAGAGAGAGAGAGAGAGAGAGAGAGAGAGAGAGAGAGACGATGGAGAGAGAGAGAGAGAGAGAGAGAGAGAGAGAGAGAGAGAGAGAGAGAGACACTGACACTGACACAGTTTTATTGTCCATACAGCATTACAGCCCTGTAGACAAGGGGGAATAACAAGTTCAGATGAATTCGTGTAACATAATAACATTTTTCAAATTTTCCTCTCACTTCGCACTTACATATACTACTGCACATTCTAATTGCCACGCAGGTCACACACACACACACACACACACACACACACACACACACACACACACACACACACACACACACGCACACACGCCACACACACACACACACACACACTCTCTCCTCTCCCTCCCCCCCCCCCCCCCCCCCCCCCCCCCCCCCCCCCCCCCCCCACACACACACACTAACAGAATCAATAAAGGACCATCTAAGGACTAGTTACTCTGTTCCGTTATCTTTTTCCTAATATTCATTGCTTCTCCAATGAATTTAGCTAGACTTTCTATTTTCTCTTCACTGCTGACAGATAGAATATTTGCAACAGAATTCATATCAGCAATGCCTTTAAACACACTTAGCGCCTCACAGTTTCTGCGTTTATCAGAATAGGCCATACAATCGAAAAGAAAGTGAAATTCGTCTTCTGTGGCATTTCGGCATGAAGGGCATATATTATCGTTAGAGTTATCTTCACTTAAAAACCAATACTTACAATTTTTAAGGCCACTGACTCTTAGCCGAAATCTACTGAGACTGATCTTGTACCATTTGTTGGTTATAAAAGACAGATATCTTTCTGTTTGAAAGACACTTTTGAAGGAACTATACCACATATATTTGTCATTATTTTCTAAATCCGAATGCCAGTTCTGTTTGTAGCATGAAATAAGTCTATCTTTAAATTCATTAATGAAACTATATTCACATCCTACGTCTCTACTCAGCCACACAATACCAAATCCATTCACACATAAAGTTTTCTGTACATTTGACACCCAATTGAGTCGACCAGATTCATGTTGTAAGATTAGCATTTCATAAGCCTGTCTACATATTCTAGAAGCTGGTTGTTTAAGAAGTTTTAACCAGTATTTAATGCTTTTTATATATGTCCTTATGTATAACGGATATCTACCACGAAGAGAGAGAGAGAGAGAGAGAGAGAGAGAGAGAGAGAGAGAGAGAGAGAGAGAGAGAGAGAGAGAGAGAGAGAGAGAGAGAGAGAGAGAGACAAACAGACAGACAGACAGACAGACAGACAGACAGACAGAGACAGAGTGAGAGAGAGAGAGAGAGAGAGAGAGAGAGAGAGACAGAGAGAGACAGACAGACAGAGATAGAGAGAGAGAGACACACACACAGACAGACAGAGACAGAGAGAGACACAAGACACAGAGAATTTAGTTGATACATAAAGAAATAGGTTAATGCATTGTGAATACTGAACGCTCATTCCCATGAGATGAAGGCAATAATGCTGACAGAACTTCACCTGCTCCAGGGTTCGGTACAGCAAAGATTCGCTGTTCTTCAATCGGTGTCCCTCGTCCACCACCAACACATGCCACGGCAGCGACTGCAGAAACAGGAAATCCTTCAGGCAGACCTGTAAATGAAAAATAAAAAATTTTTTTAATACACTTGTTACAAAATTTTGGATACTTGTATGTGTACGTGGAAGTGGGAACTGAACGATTCACACAGTGCACAATTCCAACATCGCTCAGTAGGGCCTTGTCGAGAGTGCTAAATTTAGCTCGCTCCTTCCTTTTACCTAGTCCATGTGTGGTCAGCTCCTGCTATAAATAGCACCAGCTGGCCACAGCTGGGTGGGTTTGGGAGGGGATAATTAGCTGCTGAGAGGAGCTGAAAGTGGGGGTAACTGACAGTTGTGGATTTTTTTCTGTCGCTCAAACTTTCCTTTTGTTTTTGATTTGCCACAGCTGATCTTCTTTTAACCCTTTCGCCGCTATCATATATCCTATTTTGCCCAGGCACATGCTGGATGAAACAGAGACAGCGTTGAATTGTGACGAACAGCGATCGTCAACTGAGCATTGCTGGCTTCTCTAGAGAGCAGGGTGCATTGTTGGTATGCGTGTGAAACTCGTGCCACCTGTGACAACTTATAGGTTCTTGGAACGGCTGATGGGGTTTTAACACACACACACACACACACACACACACACACACACACACACACACACACACACACAACACACACACACACACAACACACACAACACACACACAACACACAACCACACACAACACACACACCCCTCTTGTCACTTCCACAGACAACTAAAAAAAAAAAAACCACAGCAAAAAAAGGTGCATGACCTCATAGGTGGTGACCAACACATCAAAGCCGTAGCTCAGCCCATTTCTGGATTTCTTGATCTGCTGGGACATGCTGCTTCTCGTGTCCTTGTCCCCGATATAGGTCTTCACCTTCAGCTTTGGCGCAAATCTGAAAAGAAATAAAAACAAATGATATTAAATACCAAAACTGCAACACTACGTTTTTCTTTGTACTGCTTGGTCTCTAGGCACACACCTTGCTGCCTAGATACTGGTCAACACTGAATACTGGTAAATCCTCAGTGCTGACTCCACTCTCCCCACAAGTCCTTCGGAGAAGACTATAAACCTTGGCCCTGTGTGCAAACGCACGCAGAACATCTTGTGCACTTGTATGTAATAGACAAATGGAAAAGGCGACTGGATTCTTACCAGAATCATACAAATATCACAGGAACTGTGGCCACTGCCTGGTGGATTAAACAAGGAGCTTTAATACATATTATATCTCCTTGGTCAGTTACTTGTAGACTTGCCCATGCCTTACCCACTTTGTGCGCACACAGGTGATCAAGTTTTTTTTAATATTCTTTTATATTGAGGATAATGGAATAAGCACTCATGTGGTTTTTTACATCCAGTCCCCATGTGTATGCCACCACTGTAGTCTAGTGGTTAGGGCGTTGGACTCGTAATCTAAAGGTTGTGGGTTTGATCCCAGCTTTCGGCTATGGCGTTGTGCCCTTGGAAAAGGCACTTTACGGTTATTTTCCCACCCCACCCAGGTGTAAAAGGGGTACCAACCTTGTGTTGGGGGTTAACCCTGCGATAGACTGGCGTCCTATCCAGGGGGGGGTCTATGACTCTCAGTCGCTTAACGCCACAGAAACCGGGATAAGCACCGGCCTGATGAGCCTTAGGCTCGGGACA
Organism: Stramonita haemastoma; assembly: GCA_030674155.1. Lineage (NCBI taxonomy): Eukaryota > Metazoa > Mollusca > Gastropoda > Neogastropoda > Muricidae > Stramonita > Stramonita haemastoma. Next base: position 42,765,839 of record CM060337.1, read on the forward strand.
GACTTTAACTAACCCCCTGTGTATGCAGTTTTGTAAATCTTGTCATCTGTTCCCAATGGCATATGATGGCCTACTCTACGAAAAGCGGAACAGGATTTAATGTGCACGCAAGATATGTGTGCAAGTAATCACTCATTTTAGGCCAGCACTAGGTGAGTTGCAGGAATACCAAAAAAATGTGCAGAACAAGTTTGAGTTTTGCAGCTGGTGACAGATCTGCTATGAGGATTTGATGGCAGAAGGGGGTTAGCCAATATGGAATGTTCTGCCCAGTATCTTCTTGGGACTACTGAAAAATTATTTGAGAAGCAAAAGATTTGCAAACTTTCTCTTAAGGCACCCTTCCCCTCAAATTTTGGTACTTGTCCTCCATTTTTCACTCATACATGTATATATGTTGGCACAAACATACACGCAAGACATTATTTAGCCATTAGAGGTTAGGACAAAAACAAATCTGTAAGCTTCAACATTCATTCTTCATCCTGCATTATCTATTGTAAAATCTCTCTGAGAAATAATGTATGATGTGAAAACAAGACTATACACTTCTCTCTGCACAAGACAAAAAAAAAACCCTGTAAAATACCACCCAACCCTAATTTTGACAAAAAAGAAAGAAATGCATGCTATTCTTAAAAATGTCATGGAGTAAGTATCAAACATACATATATCATATCATATTACGATGCATGTGCATATGCAGGCACACTTACACAACTGTATCTTAGGATACATCACAATACACAGGGCACAACAAGCACTGAATGAAAAAGATAATAATAATAATAATAATAATAATAATAATAATAATAATAATAATATAGCGCTATATCTTGTAAAAACAAATCAAAGCACTTGCATTCGACCTATACAGCGCACAATCAATCAATAACCATTTATAGCTTTAGCAAATTCGAATGTACACACACACTAACATTTACCTGTTAAATTCCTTACATTTACCTGTTAAATTCCAAACTTTTACCTGTTAAATTCCTGAACCCAGTTTTCCAGCACCGATCGTGGACACACTACCAGGTGTGGTCGTTCATCACCTGAGGTTGCCGTCAGCCATGTCAGCATTGCAATCGTCTGCACAACACCACCATAAAAGATCTCTCTTGCAGACTGATTAAAACAAACAATCCTGGCAGAATCATGTCATGTTATTCAATCATGGCTAACAGTAATTTTGCTGCATTATGAAAAGTAACCTTACAATCTTTCTCTGCCTCCTTTTCTATCTGCTGCAGATCTGCTACTCCGTTGTAATAGGCCTGAAATATAAAACAGCAGTCCAAATCTCAAGTAGCCCTCCTCCATGTCTGCTTTCAGCAGGTTACAGAAACACAAGGAGCATACCCAGCATGCAACCTGTACAATAAAATGAGCTGCTCTGACGTTGGAATGTGTTGGCTGAGGCCAGCAGGCAGACCTCCTGTAAAGTTACAAGTACAAGAGAAGAACAAGCACTATGCTGTATGCCAACCTAATCAAAGTGATAGGGGTCGCAGCACTGAGCAAGTGAAGGACATGCACATGCACAGCCTCCTCCCTCTCTGTCTCTCTCTCCTCTCTTCTCGCTCTCCTCTCCTCCCCTACTCCTCTCCCCCCCCACCTCCCCTCTCTCACTCTATCCTCTACCTCTCTACTCTCTCTACCTACACACACACACACACACACACACACACACACACACACACACACACACACACACACAGTGACACACACAGTGACACACACACAGTGACACACACACACACACATACACACACACACACACACAACACACACACACACGCACACCACACACACACATACACACACACATAACCATTCCACCCACCTACCACCCTCAACACACACATATATTTCTCTACCTTAGTTAAAAAAAAGAGCCCCAGACATGATGCCTACCTGACAGGTTTTCCCCAGGCCCATTTCATCGCCCAGGATACAGCCATGGTTGTTGCTGTAACAGCTCACCAGCCAGTTCACCCCTTCCAGCTGGTACTGCCTGAGGGACAGGTCTGAAAATATAATATATAATAATATAATGATATAATATGCTATCGCTGCCACTGTAGTCTAGTGGTTAGGGCGTTGGACTCGTAATCTAAAGGTTGCGGGTTCGATCCTAGCTTTCAGCTATGGGTTGTGCCCTTGGAAAAGGCACTTTACGGCTATTTTCTCACCCCACCCAGGTGTAAAAGGGGTACCAACCTTGTGTTGGGGATTAACCCTGCGATAGACTGGCGTCCTATCCAGGGGGGAGTCTATCGACTCATAGTCGCTTAACACCACAGAAACTGGGATAAGCACCAGCCTGATGAGCCTTAGGCTCGGGACAGACTTTAACTTTTTTAATATGCT
>CM060337.1:42775714-42780714 GCA_030674155.1 Stramonita haemastoma
TTAAACCTTGTGCTGTATCAGTGTATGGCAGGTTAAGCCATGTGCTGTATCAGTGTATGGCAGGTTAAACCTTGTACTATATCAGTGTATGGCAGGTTAAACCTTGTGCTATATCAGTGTATGGCAGGTTAAACCTTGTGCTATATCAGTGTATGGCAGGTTAAACCTTGTGCTATATCATATGGCAGGTTAAACCTTGTGCTATATCAGTGTATGGCAGGTTAAACCTTGTGCTATATCATATGGCAGGTTAAACCTTGTGCTATATCATATGGCAGGTTAAGCCATGTGCTGTAAGCCTTGTGGTGTATAGTGTATGGCACGTTATTTAAGTTTTTTAACACATTTTGTACCGCAAATGAGACAGTCTCATTTTTGTCTTAAGTAACGTCACGGTAGACCGCAACTGAGATGCTCTCGTTTTCGATGGGTACTTTCATTTCAGCACTTCTCTCATGAGAGTTATCATTCTTACAGCCCTACACTCTACAGAGGTCACTACTGGCAAGGAAACTAACTGTACTGTGCACAAACGTTGATATCTAGAACGTTCTAGGAACATCAAAAACGATGTCGAAGCGACAAGCACTACCCGCAAAGTTTCGCGACTACGAACTTTTTTTGGACTCGGACAGTGATTCTGACCATCCTGCAGAAGAAAGTTCTGACGAGTTTGTACCAAGTGATGAAGGCAAAACTTCTATCAAAAATGAAATGGAAGAAGAAACTGAAGAATTAGCTGGTGATCCACAACCATCAACCTCAAGTGCAACCAGTCAAAGTTTTGGAGGACCAGGGAGGGGGGATGCACCTGAAATTTCATCAACAACAACAAAAAGGGGTGCATGCCAGCAAGAGAGGCAGCAGAGTGATGTTTTGTGGACAGAAGAGGGCACTGACGACCAGCCACATGTCCCAAGGTTTACAGGTAAGCCTTGCATTGTGTTTGTTTTGTTTTTGATTGCTCTTGTGTTGTGCAAGTGCATGCATATATATATTTATGAATGAGTGTGTGAGGTGGGCATGGCAGTTGAAAATTTGTTGTCTTTACATGAATTGTTGTCAACAATTATGCTGTTCACAGAGCTGTGGGTTTGTTCGTTTTTTTTATTTCAGCAGGGATTTTGTTAGTTTGTACCAGAGTGTAGCTCTAAAAAGCAAATGAGTAACTTCATAGAGAGGATTTTTTCTTCTTTTTTTTCTTTTTTTTTAATTCGAAGTTCATTTTGCACAATTATAATTTTTTTTACAAAACATATTTATTATTGATAACGTATATGTTGAAACACATGCACGCACGCACGCACGCATGCACGCACGCACGCACGCACGCACGCACGCACGCACGCACGCACGCACACACACACACACACACACACACACACACACACACACACACACACACACACAAACACACACATAGAAAGAGACAGACAGACAGTCAGCCTGACAGGCATAGATTAGAAATCTCAATTAGGCATTGAGTCTGACAGAGGCATAGTATGGCTGCTATACATTCTGTGTACAAATAACAGATTTAGGTGTGTGTTTTTTGCACACACTGTACCAAAAATCAAATCAAATTTTGTTTACACATAAATTTATTGTGCTGTGGGAGTTTTGTGTGAACATATTTCTTTTTCAGATCCTGACTTTGCTGTCCACAGATTTTTTAATATATAAATTTAGCTTTGCTCAAGATCTAATATAAAAATATTCGTTTCAGGCAGCCCAGGCATAAAGGTGGACATTCAGCCCGATGCCTCAGCTTGGGAGTACTTCCAGCTGTTCATCGATGACGAGATGCTGAAGCAGATGGTGGACCAGACCAACCTGTACGCCCAGCAGTACAAGACCAGCCTTGGACCAGCCATCAAACCCCACAACCTGCTTGCGGGCTGGACAGAGGTCACTACAGGGGAGCTGAAGGTGTTTCTGGGGCTGCTCTTTTTGATGGGGATCATACACAAACCAGACATCAAGATGTACTGGTCTACTGACCCCCTCCTAGAAACGCCCATCTTCGGGAAGAGTATGAGCAGAAACCGCTTCGAGGCCATTCTCATGGCTTTCCACCTTAACGATAACACGAAGAACTTGCCTCGTGAGGATCCTGCCCATAACAAGCTCTTCAAAATCCAGCCTCTTGTGACCAAGCTGCAAGACAAGTTTGCAGCTGTGTACAGCCCCAAACAGAACCTGGCCATTGATGAGTCGATGATGCCGTGGCGTGGGCAAGTTAGCTTTCGCCAGTTTATCCCCAGGAAGCCTATCAGGTATGGGATAAAAATGTACATGTGCTGTGAGAGTGACTCCTCATATGTCTGCAAGATGGAGATCTATTCTGGCAAAAAAGGGGAGCAACGGGAGAAAGATCACGGCCCCAGTGTGGTGAAGCGCCTGTCTGAGGGCTTTCATGGGAAGGGGCACACCATCTTCGTGGACAGCTTCTTTTCCTCCGTGGATCTGTTTAGGGATCTTCGGCAGAAAGGAACCACAGCAACTGGCACCATCAGGAAGGACAGGCGGGGTTTGCCCACACAGCTGGCAGAAAAACAACTCCAGAAGGGCCAGACTGCTGAAATGAAGCAGACGATACACCCCAATGACGACGACGAAGACGACTCAGATGCCAGTCTGCATGTGTTGAAATACAACGACCAGAAGATGGTGACCATGCTATCCACATGCAGCACTGGCAGACGAGTGGACAGTGGGAAAACACACCTGACCACCAACGAGCCCATCATGGTTCCAGGAGTAGTACACAGCTACAACCAGAACATGAATGGTGTGGATCAGTTTGATCAACACCTTCAGTACTACTCCTTCAACCGCAAGACCTGGAAGTGGTGGAAAAGGGCCTGCTTCCATCTGCTTCATCTGGCCAAAGTGCAAGCCTTCCTGGTCTACCGCATCAACAACCCCGGCACCAAGACCACCCAGTTGCAGTTCACCATGGGCCTGATCAAGCAGATGACGGCAGAAACACCAGCGCCCAAACCCTTTAAGCGACGCATCTCGGATCCTCCAGCCAGACTGAGAGAAAAACACTTCCTGGCAAAAGTACCTGCCACAGCCAAAAAGGAGTTCCCCACAAGAATCTGTGTTGTCTGCTCCAAGAGGAAAGCCACAGGGAAGGGGTACGAAGTCCGGAAGGAGAGCAGGTACGAATGCCGGGAATGTGACAAGGGTCTGTGTCTGGGGGAATGCTTCAAGCGATATCCACACCAACCTGGCCTACAGAAAACCAAGGTTGGATGCAGGAGACCAATAGTACTGTACATGAACATTTTGTACATAGCTCTGTGTATAGTGTGAGTGTGTGTGTGTTCATATCTAGTGTTCCATTTACTGCTGAGAAATCCACCGCCTTCATAGTCACTGGAACTCTGACAATTTCCTTTAAAAAAAAAAAGTGTTTTTCAACCTCCATTTAGATTATTATCAATTTAGTGTTTTGCTTGGACTGTTCTTGAGCTACAGTGAATCATCACCTGAAAAAAACAGGTCAGTGGCTATGTTTGTGCTAGTTTGTCAAGTACGTTACCTGTGTCTGTTTTTTATGTGCTGATTAAAAAAGTTATAGAAAAAAATTCGCTTTTGAGTTAGTTTTTTTGTTGTAAGATAGATAACACACACTCTGTCACATATATATTCCAAATTTCAACACAAACAAACCAGTATTTTTGTTTTGTTTTGACATTTTGTATTGGGTCACCCACTTTTCAAGTCAGTAAACTCAAAATTGCTTGGGCACAGGGTGCTGATCTCCCCCTTTTTACTTGGTACAATGGTAGGAATAGGGTTAAGCCTTGTGCTGTATAGTGTAGGGCAGGTTAAGCCTTGTGCTATATGGCAGGTTAAGGCTTGTGCTATAGGGCAGGTTAACGGTTAAGCCTTGTGCTATATCAGTATATGGCATGTTAAACCTTGTGCTTCTAGGGCAGGTTAACGGTTAAGCCTTGTGCTATATGGCAGGTTAAGTCTTGTGCTATAGGGCAGGTTAACAGTTAAAGCCTTGTGCTTATGGCAGGTTAAACCTTGTGCTGTGTGGCAGGTTAAACCTTGTGCTGTGTGGCAGGTTAAACCTTGTGCTATAGGGCAGGTTAACCGTTAAACCTTGTGCTATATATGGCAGGTTAAACCTTGTGCTGTGTGGCAGGTTAAACCTTGTGCTATAGGGCAGGTTAACCATTAAACCTTGTGCTATATATGGTAGGTTAAACCTTGTGCTGTGTGGCAGGTTAAACTTTGCTGTGCTGTATGGCAGGTTAAACCTTGTGCAATATGGCAGGTTAAGCCTTGTGCTAGTATATGGCAGGTTAAACCTTGTGCTTATAGTATATGGCAGGTTAAACCTTGTGCTGTGTGGCAGGTTAAACCTTGTGCTATATATGGCAGGTTAAGCCTTGTGCTATATCAGTATATGGCAGGTTAAACCTTGTGCTATATGGCAGGTTAAGCCTTGTGCTATATATGGCAGGTTAAGCCTTGTGCTATATCAGTATATGGCAGGTTAAACCTTGTGCTATATCAGTATATATCATCTATATGGCAGGTTAAACCTTGTGCTATAGGGCAGGTTAAACCTTGTGCTATAGGGCAGGTTAACCGTTAAGCCTTGTGCTATATATGGCAGGCTAAACCTTGTGCTATATGGCAGGCTAAACCTTGTGCTATATGCAGGCTAACCTTGTGCTATATGGCAGGTTAAACCTTGTGCTATATGGCAGGCTAAACCTTGTGCTATATGGCAGGTTAAACCTTGTGCTATATGGCAGGCTAAACCTTGTGCTATATGGCAGGCTAAACCTTGTGCTATATGGCAGGCTAAACCTTGTGCTATATGGCAGGCTAAACCTTGTGCTATATGGCAGGTTAAGCCTTGTGCTGTATGGCAGGTTAAACCTTGTGCTGTGTGGGGAGCTTAAGCCTTGTGATGTAGACTAGTGACAGTGTAGTGGAGCCCATCCTTCTCCAGGTAGCAGCAGGCATGC
>CM060337.1:42788214-42793214 GCA_030674155.1 Stramonita haemastoma
ACACACACACACACACACACAACACACACACAACACACACACACACACACACACACAACACACACACACACACACACACACCACACACACACACACACACACACACACACACACACACACACACACACACACACACAATACACACACAATACACAACACATACACACACACAGCACACTCTGACACTATATTGTGACAGCTGTCTCACACATCACTTCCCTCCTCATACTAACTCTTGTGTACACTGGTATCATTACATGTGCAGAGCAGTGACAACTCATCTTGTCTTCGTTCTTGTTAATGGGACCAATGCTCTTCCCCTCGGCTAGTGCTTCTGAGTCATGATCAGTACACAGATATATGATATTTATAGATCTAGCCTCTCAGTACAAATCATAAGGACTAAACTGGGCGCAGTGGTTAGAACACAGGACTTCTCATCTCAGCTGATGCCATGGGACGACAGGGGACAGGATAGCGTAGTGGTCAGAACATTGTGCTTGCAATTTGACGACCCGGGTTCGATTCCCGTTTGAGGGGATTTTCCCCTAGAGTTAACATCAGTACTGACTCCACTCTCCCCAAATGTCCTTTGGATGAGACTATAAACCGAGGTTCTGTATGTGAATGCACGCAGAACATCTTGCACACATGTTAAATCCTGTTCCACTTTTCATAAGAGTAGGTTGTATGCCGGTGGGAACAGTTGACAAGATTGACAAAACTGCAAACACACAGGGACTGGGTGTAAAAAAGCACATGAGTGCTTATTCCACTATCCTTGATGTAAAAGAATAAATAAATAAAATGATACTTAAGGGTAAGGGTTCCACTCTCTGCAGAGCTGTTGCTTAACAGTATCCCAATGTTAAGGGAAAGTAAACCTCCTTTTCCCAGAACATGTGTATTGTGCATGTTTGTATGCTACTGTAACCCAGTAGTGGGTGATATGGAGGGAAGGGTTAGTAGATGATTGGTTACCCTATAATGGGTAACCCTTAGGGAAAAGGTTAAGACTTGAGGGGGGGTGGAGGGGGCTGTTCTTTTCTTTGGGTATTGTTTTTGTTTTGACTCGGTTGCCCCAAAAGTGTTCTGAGTTAGACTTGAAATTCATATTCCATACTCACTCACTCACTCACTCACTCAGTCCCATGTCCCAAAGGACGTAGGGGGGACATGAGAGAAGACGCAACGGAGATCTTTTTCCATGCTTCACGATCCTGTGTGGCTAGTAGGAGGCGTTGCAGGGGTTGGGCAGTCCAGTCTTTGATGTTGTCAACCCATGATTTCTTTTGGCGGCCTCTTCTTCTCTTGCCCTCGACTGTTCCTTGCAAGATGGTTTTTGCTAGGGTGTTGTGTCTTGTGGTGTGACCAAACCACATCAGCTTTCTCCTCTTTATGGTGGAGAGCAAAGGCTCTTGGGGGCCCACACGCTTTTTGATTTCTTCTTTCACATAGTTATTGGTCTTGTGTTCTTTGTATGATATTTTGAGGAGTCTTCTGTGGCACTTGTTCTCGAATGCTTGGATTCTTCTCTCTAACTCTGCTGTCAGAGTCCATGATTCACAGCCATATAGGAGGATAGATATCACGAGGGATTTGTAGAGGTGGTATTTGGTGCAGAAGCTGATGTTGTTGCTTCTGATGATCCTCTGGAGTCTGACTAAAGCAGATGTTGCTGTTGCAATGCGAGCTTTCACCTCATTGTTTGATGTGCCATCTTTTGTTAGGATGGAGCCTAAGTATTTGAATTGGCTCACCTCTTCCAATATTTCTCCATTCATCTTTATTTCCGTGCTGTCATTACTCGCGCTGTTGACCATGATCTTCGATTTCTCTGTACTGACCTCCATGCCGTATGCGCTCGCTCGATCTGTTAGACATGTAGGTATAAATGTTAAACATATAATACAAACTGTATTTTATATACACACTTAAGAAATTTGGAATGATGTGAGTGAGGATAATACTACTACTAATAAAGAATAATACATGGAATTTATATAGCGCTATATCTTGCAAAAACAAATCAAAGCACTTGCACTCAACCCACACAAAACACAAGCAACCAATGACCATAAATAGTTTTAGCAAATTCGAATGTACACACACACGCATACATGCACACGGTCACGCATGCACTTTTTAAAAAAATGTTGTCATCCGTTCCTCCTGGCATGAAATGGCCTACTCTTGCAAAAGACAGATATGTGTGCAAGATGTTCTGCACCTTGGTTTATAGTCTCACCTGAAGGACTTTGACATTCAGTTTGATTTGTTCGTCAAACTTGGAAGAAAAGGCAAGGGCAGGACTCGAACCCAGAACTTCACAGTTTACTTGTTAGGCAGGGGAACATCTTAACCATCCTACGATCTTGTTTTGTGTGATTTGTAATATTACATATACATTATGTACACCACTTTAAGTCATGGCAGATTTCTCTGCATGAAGTTCGGGCTGCTCTCTCTCCTGGGAGAGTGCGTAGCCACAAGAGCAGTGCTACCCTTTTTTTTTTTTTTTTTCCTGACTGCAACTGTATTTGTTTCCCTATCAGAGTGGCGTTTTTCTACAGAATTTTGCCAGGGACAACTCTCTTGTTGCTGTGGGTTCTTTTATGTGCGCTAAATAAAACGTGTAACACACGGGACCTCGGTTTATCATCTCATCCGAAAGACTGGCACCCAGACTACCACTCATGATGTAATGGATGGGGGAAAAGTTTTGGGCCCAAACGGGGTTTGAACCACCGCACACTTTGTTACTTCTACCCAGACTTTTCGCTTTCTAGACAGGCGGGTTACTTCTAGACCAATGATCCACCATCAGTGCAGTCAGTATCGTTCGTTATCTGTGCTGTTTACAGTATCATCATGTATGCAGTCAGTATCGTTCATTACCTGTGCTGTTTACAATACAATATCATCATTATGCAGTCATATCGTCATTACTGTGCTGTTTACAATATCATCTGTATGCAGTCAGTATCGTTCATTACCTGTGCTGTTTACAATACAATCATCATGTATGCAGTCAGTATCGTTCTTACCTGTGCTGTTTACAATACAATATCATGATGTATGCAGTCAGTATCGTTTGTTACCTGTGCTGTTTACAATACAATATCATGATGTATGCAGTCAGTATCGTTTGTTACCTGTGCTGTTTACAATACAATATCATGATGTATGCAGTCAGTATCGTTCGTTACCTGTGCTGTTTACAATACAATATCATGATGTATGCAGTCAGTATCGTTCGTTACCTGTGCTGTTTACAATACAATATCATGATGTATGCAGTCAGTATCGTTCGTTACCTGTGCTGTTTACAATACAATATCATGATGTATGCAGTCAGTATCGTTCGTTACCTGTGCTGTTTACAATACAATATCATGATGTATGCAGTCAGTATCGTTCGTTACCTGTGCTGTTTACAATACAATATCATGATGTATGCAGTCAGTATCGTTGTTACCTGTGTGTTACAATACAATATCATGATGTATGCAGTCAGTATCGTTCGTTACCTGTGCTGTTTACAATACAATATCATGATGTATGCAGTCAGTATCGTTCGTTACCTGTGCTGTTTACAATACAATATCATGATGTATGCAGTCAGTATCGTTTGTTACCTGTACTGTTTGGCGCGGTGTGGCAGGTGTCGAAACGAGTGTCGGAGCTGATTCTCCAGAACCACCCAGCCTACGCCGTGGAGCTGGAGAGAGTGATGGAACTCCAGCGGACACTGCAGTCGGCCAGCTCTGTCTGTGTCAGTGGACGAAGGTACAGGGAGTGGGGGTGGGTGGGGGGGTTGTCAGTGCTGTGTGTTGTGAGGTGTGTTGTTGTGATGTGTGTTGTGATGTGTGCTGTGATGTGTGTTGTGATGTGTGTGGTGATGTGTGTTATGCTGTGATGTGTGATGTGATGTGTGTGTGTGTGTGTGTGTGTGTGTGTGTGTGTGTGTGTGTGTGTGTGTGTGTGTGTGTGTGTGTGTGTGTGTGTGTGTGTGTGTGAGTGTGTGTGTGTGTGTGTGTGTGTGTGTGTGTGTGTGTGTGTGTGTGTGTGTGTGTGTGTGTGTGTGTTGTGATGTGTGTTGTTGTGTGTTGGTGTGTATACTTGTGTGTGTTTTGTGTTGGATTGGTGAGTGTGCTTGGCTGGTCATCTCTGTTTCAAAATGTTGATCTCCTGTTGGATTGTTTGCTTGTGTGTGTGTGTGTGTGTTTGTGTGTGTGTGTGCGTGTGCATGTGTGTGTGTGTGTGTGTGTGTGAGTACGTGCGTGCATGTGTATGCGCATGCGTGCATGTGTGCATGCATGTGTATGTACACGTGTGCACATGCTCATGCATACGTGTATGCAAACTCTGTAGGTCATTCTCAGTATGTGCACATACACATATTCATACAGCTTGACAAATATTTTTTGAGACAAGCTTGTGCCCAGAACCGAACAGTAAATAGTGAACACCTGCAGTTTTCCTTGGCTTGTCACACTCTGTGGCACTGTCTGAAGGAGAAAGCCATCAAAACAAAAAATAAATAGATAAAAAAAAAAGCTTCATCAAGCATACTGAGAAGTCAACAAATTGAATTAAAAGAAGAGAGAGAGAGAGAGAGAGAGAGAGAGAGAGAGAGAGAGAGAGAGAGAGAGAGAGAGGGTTTACTTTCTTATGAAGAAGTACAGTTTCTGTAGCTTGCAATGTCAGTGGTTTTGATGAATGTAGGTATGAGTTTTCAGTGGATTCAGGGGGTGTGCTGGTTGTTTTGGTTTTTCCCCTGTTCAGGTGTCACAGCTGTCCCCACACTTTCACCTACTCTCACCTGCTATCCATTTAATCCCAGCTGGTGCTAATTATAGCAGAAACTGACCACACTTGGGACTTGGTTAAAGGGAGGGGTGTGCTATTTCTAGCACTGGGCCCTGGACCCTTATTTATTTATTTATTTATTATATTTATTTATTGTTTTATATCGAGGATAATGGAATAAGCACTTG
>CM060337.1:42798214-42815714 GCA_030674155.1 Stramonita haemastoma
CAAGTGTATCAGGTCAGTTTCCTCCTGTCTCCTGCTTCTCCTATCTCCTATCTCCTGCTGCTCCTATCTCCTGTCTCCTGCTGCTCCTATCTCCTGTCTCCTGCTGCTCCTATCTCCTGTCTCCTGCTATCTCCTGTCTCCTTCCTGCTGTTCCTGTCTCCTGCTGCTCCTGTGTCATGCTGTCTCCTTCCTGCTGCTCCTGTTGCTCCTTTCTCCTTCCAGCTGCTCCTGTCTCCTGCTGCTCCTATCTCCTTCCTGCTGCCCCTGTCTCCTGCTTCTCCTGTCTCCTGCTGCTCCTATCTCCTGCGTCTCCTGCTGCTATCTCCTGTCTCCTGCTGCTCCTATCTCCTGCTGCTCCTATCTCCTATCTCCTGCGTCTCCTGCTGCTGTCTCCTGCTGCTCCTGTCTCCTGCTGCTATCTCCTGTCTCCTGCTGCTCCTATCTCCTGCTGCTCCTGTCTCCTGCTGCTCCTGTCTCCTGCTGCTCCTGTCTCCTGCTGCTCCTATCTCCTGTCTCCTGCTTCTATCTCCTGTCTCCTGCTGCTATCTCCTGTCTCCTGCTGCGATCTCCTGTCTCCTGCTGCTATCTCCTGTCTCCTGCTATCTCCTGTCTCCTGCTGCTCCTGTCTCCTGCTGCTCCTATCTCCTGCTGCTCCTATCTCCTGTCTCCTGCTGCTCCTATCTCCTGTCTCCTGCTGCTCCTATCTCCTGTCTCCTGCTGCTATCTCCTGTCTCCTGCTGCTATCTCCTGTCTCCTGCTGCTCCTATCTCCTGTCTCCTGCTGCTCCTATCTCCTGTCTCCTGCTGCTCCTATCTCCTGTCTCCTGCTGCTATCTCCTGTCTCCTGCTGCTATCTCCTGTCTCCTGCTGCTATCTCCTGTCTCCTGCTGCTCCTGTCTCCTGCTGCTCCTGTCTCTTGATGCTCCTGTCTCTTGCTGCTCCTGTCTCCTGCTGCTCCTGTCTCTTGATGCTCCTGTCTCTTGATGCTCCTATCTCCTGTCTCCTGCTGCTCCTGTCTCCTGCTGCTCCTGTATCTCCTGTCTCCTGCTGCCCTTGTGCCCAGCTGATATGCAGGCCTCCCTGTACACACGCATGCTTGGCACTGTCAGGGCACTCTATGATGGCACATGCAGGCTTTCTGTCTCTGTTTGTGTCATTGTCTCTGTCTTTCTATATCTTTTTCTGTATTTCTCTGTCTCTGACCCTGTCTCTCTTGCACGCATGCACACATGCACTCATATGTATGCACACACTCATCCACGCAGGCATGCACACACAGACACACACAGAGACACACACACAGAGACACACAGAGACACACACACACACACACACACACACACACACACACACACACACACACACACACACACACACCACACACACACACACAGATCAATTCCATTTTGTCCTATTACACCCCACCACACCACACTACACATCCACCCCACCACACCACTTTATGTCTCTGTGTGTGCGCGCGCGCGTGTGTGTGTGTTGTGTGTGCGCGTGCATGCGCGCATGTGTGTGTGCAGTGAGCTGAGTTCGAAGCTGCAGGACACATTGGAGATGATAGAGGAACAGTTGGACGTGGCTCTGTCCAAAACATGCTCCGGCTTTGATGTCGTCCACTATGAGAAAGTGCAGAATGCCTACCGCCTGCTGGGAAAGACTCAGGTGTGTGTGTGTGTGTCTGTGGGGGGGGGGGGGGGTGGGGGGGATGTAGTGTGTATGTGTTGTGTGTGTGTGTTCATCAATGTCGTTCAGTATTGTGACCGTTATACATCATGACCTTTATTGTCAGTATTGTTCAGTATTGTTGACAATATGTCTTGACTTCCATCATCAAAATTGTTCAATATTATGGTCATTATGTCAAGACTTCCATAGAGTTTTCTTCATTGCCAGCCTTGCTGTCTGTTGTCTCAAGGTCTACTATGTCTTTTACCATCAGCGTTCTTTAACTTTATCGCGGTAATATCCTCAGCATCACTGTACCTGGTGACTTGGTTTACAGCACTGTACCTGTTGTGTCACATCACAGTACCTGTTGTGTCACATCACAGTACCTGTTGTGTCACAGCACTGTACCTGGTGAGTGTTATGTCACAGCACTGTAGCTGTTGTGTTACAACACTATAACTGGTGACTGTTGTGTGTTACAGACAGCCATGGACCAGCTGCACATGCACTTTGCCAGCGCCATCCACAACACGGCCTTCACCATCGTGCTGGGCTATGTGGAGCTCTGTGCAGGGGCCGGGGCCTCGGGATCCAACTTCCAGAAACGACAGTACCCTGACCTGTGCAAGGTAAGGGCTGACTGCAGCAGCACTGAAAACAGCAGCACAGGCCTCTGTAAGGCTTGTCTGTGTGTGTGTGTGTGTGTGTGTGTGTGTGTGTGTGTGTGTGTGTGTGTGTGTGTGTAGTGTGTTGTGTGTGTGTGTGTGTGTGTGTGTAGTGTGTGTGTGTGGTTGTGTTGTTGACAGCACATCACTTTGGATAATGTATAATAAACATAATCATGTTGACAGCACATCACAGTGGATAATAATATAATAAACATGTTGATGTTGACAGCACATCACAGTGTATGATACATAATAAACATGTTGATGTTGACAGCACATCACAGTGGATGATACATAACAAACATGACAATGTTGACAGCACATCACAGTGTATGATACATAACAAACATGACGATGTTGACAGCACATCACAGTGGATGATACATAACAAACATGATGATGTTGACAGCACATCACAGTGTATAATAAACATGTTGACAGCACATCAGTAATAATAAACATCATGTTGAGAGCACATCACAGTGGATAATGTATAATAAACATGATGATGTTGACAGCACATCACAGTGTATAATAATAATAATAATAATAATAATAATAATAATAATAATAATAATAATAATAATACATGGAATTTATATAGTGCTAATTCTTGTAATGCAAACAAATCAAAGCGCTTGTATGATACATAACAAACATGCTGATGTTGACAGCACATCACAGTGTATAATAAACATCATGTTGACAGCAAATCACAGTGTAATAATAAACATGCTGATGTTGACAGCACATCACAGTGGATAATAAACATGCTGATGTTGACAGCACATCACAGTGGATAATAAACATGCTGATGTTGACAGCGCATCACAGTGGATAATAAACATGCTGATGTTGACAGCACATCACAGTGGAGAGCTTCACACCCTGTCTGCTGGACCTGTGCAAGGCCCTGTGGGGGGTGATGCTCAGCTACTACAAGACCATGCAGTGGCACGAGACACACGACCAGGATTCCCCCCAACAGCCAGGTCAGCTGACACCGCCCACAGTGCTATATCTAGCGCGCCCCTTTCCTTTTACCTAGTAGTCCAAGTGTGGTCAGTTCCTGCTATAATTAGCACCAGCTAGCCCCAGATGGGCTGGGATGGGATGGGTTAATTAGCTAAGTAGGAGCTGAAAGTGTGGAAAATTGATAGCTGTGGTTTGAAAGTTGATGTGGTGACCGTGTTTTTGATAATGATAATAATGATGATGATGTATAAGAATCATTTCCGTGCTCTTTTGGTACATTTTAAAAGTGAAGGGTTGTGGTTCTATTGGTTTGTTATCGGTGTATGTAGTGTATGTGTGAACAGTTATAGTAGGAATGTTTTTTACCATATATTTCTATGTATATCTATCTGTCTATATCTATATATATATAACTCTGTCTAGCTAGCTTCAACCGGCGCTATGTGATGCAGAAGCTGGAGTATGGGCGAGGGCGCAAAATATATAAAAGAATAAATAAATAAATAAATAAATAAATGATTGAATGAATAAATGAATAAACATGTACATCCATCCCCAGATGCAGGGGAGGCGGTGGAGGCGACCTTCAACCGGCGCTATGTGATGCAGAAGCTGGAGTACGGGCGAGGGCGCGTGTGGCAGGATGTGCAGCAGAAGGTCAAGACCTACGTCCTGGCCACTGACCTCTCCCACTTCAAGCTGGAGGAGTTCATCCACGTCCTCGACCTCATCAACAGGTAAGGGCTGACACACTCACTGGTCTTCTTGGTCTAGGGACTTTTGGGGAGAGTGGAGTCAGCACTGATGTTAACTCCAGGGGAAACCCCCCCCCCCCCCCCCCCTCCACAGTGCACAAATCCAACATCATTCAGTTTATTTTATTTTTTATTTTTTTTATTTTTTGTGTTTTGTATCGAGGATAATGGAATAAGCACTCGTGTGCTTTTTTTTTATCCAGTCCCCGTGTGTATGCAGTTTTGTAAATGTCGTCTGTTCCCACCGGCACACGATGGCCTACTCTTACGAAAAGCGGAACAGGATTTAACGTGTGCGCAAGGTGTTCTGTGTGCGTGTTCTGTTGTGTTATGTTATGCTGTATTGTGTTGTATTTTGTTGTGTTATGATGTGTTGTGTTGTGTTATGCTGTGTTGTGTTGTATTTTGTTGTGTTATGATGTGTTGTGTTATGTTATGCTGTATTTTGTTGTGTTATGATGTGTTGTGTTATGCTGTATTATGTTGGGTTGTGTTATGTTGGGTTGTGTTATGCTGTGTTGTGTTGTAATAATGTTGTGTTGTGTTATGATGTGGTGTATTATGTTGTGTTGTGTTATGTTGTGTTTTGTTGTATTGTGTTGTGTAATGTTATGTTATGTTATGCTCTGTTGTGTTATGTCATGTTGTGTTATGCTGTGTTGTGTTATGCTGTGTTATGTTGTGTTGTGGTATGTTGCGTTATGTTGTGTCGTGTTATGTTGTGTCATGTTATGTTATGATATGTTGTATTAATTTGTGTCATGACAGGATGATCAAGATCGGGGAGGAGTTCTGTGGCAGTCGGTCAGAGGGTCTGCAGGACTCCCTCAAACAGCAGAGCCTCAACTACTTCAAGAACCATCACAGGTCAGGCAGTAGGATGAGTCTGCAGTAACACACTGCTAGGTTGTTTTTATCTGAGCTTTCTTTTCTTCTTCTTGTTGTTGTCTGTTTTTTAGGACAGTTTCTGAACCATCACAGGTCAGGCAGCATGAGTCTTCTGCAGTAACACATCACTAGGTTTATTTTCTGAGCTTTCTTTTCCTGTTGTTTGTTTTTAGGAACGGTTCCTGAACCATCACAGGTCAGAATAGATTGGGACAGGGCGGGGATTGAACCTTCAGCCTTTCACCTTCTGGACAGTTGTCTTACCGCTAGGCTGACTCACAGCCCACAAATCCCACGTCACTCAGTCCAGAGTGCTAAATTTAGCACGCCCCTGCCTTTTACCTAGTCCAAGTGTGGTCAGTTCCTGCTATAAATAGCACCAGCTGGACCCCCCAACTGGGCTGGGATGGGATGAAATAATTAGCCGCTGAGAGGAAATGAAAGCGGGGAAAACTTACTTTATTATTTTATTTTATTTTATTTTATACCACTTTATGTCACAGCAGATTTCTCTGCGTGAAATTCGGGCTGCTCTCCCCAGGGAGAGCGCGTCGCCACAAGCACAGCGCCTACCCATTATTATTATTATTTTTTATATATACAGCCCCGAGCCACTCTGGGGACTCCCAACTCCTTGATTTTTCCTCAGGGATGGTGTCTAAACACGACACCTGTGTGCATACTGTTTTTTTATAATTTAGTCTTCCACTCCTACTGGCACACGATAGCCTACTCTTTCGAAAGGCGGAACGGGATTTTAACTTGTGCGCAAGATGTTCTGCATGCGTTTGCACACAGGGCCTCGGTTTATAGTCTCATCCGAACAACTTTGACATTCCGTTTGATGTTTTTTTCGTCAAACTGGGAAGAAAGAGCAAGGCTGGGAATCAAACCCGGAACCTCATGGTTTGCTTGTTGGCAGGCGAACGTCTTAACCATCCTGCAACCTTCCTTCCTGCATAAGGTGGGACATGGGGGTAGAAACTGATGAAAGTTTGTTTACAAGCCCATGTCAAAAGTTTTGCCATATATTGAAAAGGCATCACTTGTAAAACCTAAAAATGAAAGAATTAGTCAGTTTTCTGCACTGTTGCCTCGGAAACAATGCAATATGACCACCAAAACTAAACGTTTCAAACACCTAAACCTTTTTATCTATAACAAGTTGAATCAGCCTGTTTCTACAGACAATTTTTTACAACCTGAATTGTTTAAATTGACACAGAGAGAGAGTTATCATAAATGTATCCAGCAATTTTTTTATTCTAAAAAAAAACATGTTTTGGGACACTTCTGGACCCTTAACTGACAGGTGTGGACTGTGCTGGGTGTTGCAGAGCAAGGCTGGATGAGCTGCGCATGTTCCTAGAGAACGAGGCCTGGGAGCTGTGCCCTGTGAAGACCAACTTCAACACACTGCAGCTCATGGTCAGCCCTGCTGGCTTTAGGGCCCTCTGTCTGCTTGTCTGTCTGTCTGACTGATGTGCTGTGCTGTCTGTCATGTAGCAGTGACTAGGAAATGTGTGTGTAGATATGTAGGCTGATGATCAGGTATGCATAGTAAAGAATGTGTGAGTTATATCAGCATTTAGTGCATGGGGTGGGGGTGGATTTTGGGGTGATGTGGTGTGTGTATGTGGTGTGTGTATGTGTGTGTGTGTGATGTTGTGTTTATTTATTTTATTTATTGATTTATTCTTTTATATCGAGGATAACAGAATAAGCAATTGTGTGCTTTTTTTCATCCGGTCACCGTGTGTATGCAGTTTTGTAAATATTGTCATCTGTTCCCACCGGCACACGATGGCCTACTCTTACGAAAAGCGAAACAAGATTTAACATGTGTGCAAGATGTTCTGTGTGCGTTCGCACATGGGGCCTCGGTTTAAAGTCTCATCCGAAGGACTTCTGTGGTGTGATGTGTTGTGGTGTGTCTACGTGCGTGCGTGCATGCGTGTGTGCATGTGTGTCCTGGAGAATGTATCCTGCTTGTCTACATACCACAATACCACCGACGTCTATATTTTCACTCACTCTGCCTTCACTCTGTCTGCAGGAATTTCGGTTCATGCGGAACCTGAAGACGGCAGATCACAGGAACACGATGACCCACAGTCCATCCGACTCCGTGGAAAAGTTGACCCTTGACTCCGGGGAGGACGAAGGTCAAGGTTACTTCCAGCGTTACGCGGACGAGGGCAGTCCCTTTGATGGGCAGCAGGAGGAGGAGGAAAAGGAAGACTTCTTCTCTGGGGCTGGGGTAAGGGGTGTGTGTGTATGAGTGTAGTGGGGGGATGTGTGGGTATGTGTGTGTGTGTGTGTGTGTGTGGGGGGGGGGGGGGGGGGGGGGGGGGGGGGATGTGTGTGTAGGTGGATGGGTAGGTGTGTGTGTGTGTGGGTGTATTGGGTGTGTGTGTGGGGTGTATTGGGTGTGTGTGTGTGTGTTGTGTGTGTGTGTGTGTGTGTGTGTGTGTGTGTGTGTGTGTGTGTGTGTGTGTGTGTTGGGTGTGTGTGGTGTGTGTGTGTGTGTGTGTGTGTGTGTGTGTAAGTGTGTGTGTGTTTTGTTTGTGTGGGGAATGTGTGTGTGTAGTGTGGGATTTGTGTGAGTGTATGGGTGTGTGTGTTTGTGTGTGCGTGTGTGTGCATGCACGCGTGCGTGTGTGCGTGCATGCATGTGTGTGTTTTGTGCATGTGTGTATGTGTATGTGTGCCTGATGAAGGTCCCACAACTGGGATCCAGAGCTTGTTTTATACAATTGCAGTAATGGAAAAGTGGTAAAAACCACTTATTTCTGTTTAACCCTCTTGCATTCGGATTCTCTGAACACAAATTGCCCCTAGATTTCACATTCCATCATGAAATCAGGTCAGGCACACATGCTTGCTCACCTTTTCCTCTTTTTAAGTACATACCAGCAGCTATAATTACTTCCAGACTCTCAGCAGGGTTTCTACCTCTAGTCTGATAGAGCTTTGGCATGTGGTAGCAATCAGTGGAGGTCACTGCCTGATGGAAATCTACTGTGTGTAAATCCTGGCAAATCCCGGTTTGGGATTCACAGGGGGGGGGGGGGGGGGGCAATTATTCAATCCTGGTTTGGGACTAAGAGGGTGAACTGATGGGTGAAAATGGTGTTGGGTGTGGTTCCCAGGACGTGGAAGAAGGGTACGGTGACTCAGACAGCGACTCTGACATCCCTGATGAACTGAAGCAGGACTACATCGATGAGCTGACTGGTGAAACCCACTCCTACAAGTAAGCTCTGAAGTTCAAAATCAGGACAGATAAGTTTTGTATATGTGTGTCTGTGTGTCTGTGTCTGTGTTATTTGAGCAGAATGATTAGTGTTATTGCGTTCAAATTAGATGTGACATTTTTTTCTGTGAACCTGTGTCTTAATATAGCAGCTTCAGGTAAAAGAGTACTTTGAATTGCTTGCTATCTTATATACACTTGGAGAGGGATTTTGTAGGTAAAGACTGATTCGTTACTATGTTATGTCAACTTTTGAGAGAGCTTTTTTAGATAAAGACTGATTTATGTCTATCTTATATCAACTTTTGAGAGGGACTTTGTAGGTAAAAACTGATTCATTACTATGTCAACTTTTGAAAGGGATTTTGTAGGTAAAGACTGATTCATTACTATGTTATGTCAACTTTTGAGAGGGATTTTGTAGGTAAAGACTGATTCATTACTATGTCAACTTTTGAGAGGGATTTTGTAGGTAAAGACTGATTCATCTACAAATCACTGACCTGTCTGCACCCACTCTGATCCCTTGTCCAACAGGGGGCACAGGCCGACATGGTTCCAGCGTGTCCAATCGGGGCCGGTACCATCGGTCGTCATCTCGTAGCCCCGGCCCCATCATCACGATGACAACACTGAATGTGCTCAGGGTGGTGGGTAAGTGTTCATGTCAGTGAGCCCCTTTTCTCTGCACTACACATGCTTAGCTTCTCTGCAGTGTTGATTGGTTGATGATTGCTTGCTTGGTGGTGTATAAATACACTCTTCAGCCCTGTTTTACGCAGTATTAACCATAAGCCTGTCACATTTGCCGTTTCGGAACAGCAGATAAACCATGCCACGAATGCTGCCACGAATGCCGTTTCAGAACGTTGGTCACAAGTCCTGACTTTGCGAAAGAACTTACTATGTCTAGGTCACAAGTTTCTTATAGTAATTTTTTTTTTTTTTTCTATATTGGTCATTCATTTTCCTATAAGAAAATATATACATTTACTTACATTGCTTCAGAATTTAATTTACAAGATTTATTTTTTCAACAGTCACCCATTTTGGGGGTGAAATTTCTTGGCAAATGGGTATTTCCCTTTCTCTTTCTGGCTGTGTATCTCTACCTCTCTTACTCTCCCATCCTCTCTCTGCACTCCCCCCCCCCCCCCCCCCTTTCATACCCCCTCGCCCCTTCCTTCCCAAAGCTTTGAAGATTTCATAGCTTTTCCACACTGTGTTCTATCCTTTATTGCAATGCTGAGGCTTCTGAAAAAATTATTTATTCTTTCATTTCTCAGCTAGCATTCTGAAGTTCACCAATGGTAAGATTTTTGCATATGCTATCAGTTTTTTTCCTCCCCACCATTTAGGTAGCTGCATTCTGACTTTGGGGACCACTGGTGTGTTTGATGTTGCAGGGAAGTACCTTCAGATGATATCGGTGCTGCAGCCCATCGCCTTCGATGTCATCAGCTGCATGTCCCAGCTCTTCGACTACTACCTCTACACAGTGAGTCGCGGTTTCGCTTTGACCATTTCTGTCTGATATGAGGGAAAGTGGTGTAGTTGGTCTCTAAGGACAAGATTGTTTTAAGGAATCTGGTTTTAGTTTTATCTCACTTTATGTGTGATCAATGTTGGTTTTCCCACAATGCAGTGGCCGTTCTGTGCTGACCCTTATAGTTAACCAGGGCGTCGATACAAGCAAGGACAGTAAAGTTGGTTTTTTACCCCATTTTAATCTGTATATAGTTGCAGTTTTTACATGAGTTTTAAAATTTGACAAGGTGACGGCTCCAATATGGCCTGTGTGGTCGGCAGAGCTATAAACAAAATAATTGGATTGGATTGGATACTTTGACCATCTGTCCGTCAATCTGTCTGTCTGCCTGTCTGTTGATCTGTCTGTCTGTTTGTCTGTCTGCTTATTTTTCTGTATCTGTCTCCCCCCCCACCCCCAATCTTTCTTATTCTCATGCTTTTACCTCATCAGTCTCTCTCTCTTTCTTTTCTGTTCTGATGTCGCAGTCAGCTTGTATGTAAATGTTATGCCCAGGAGTACATGTCACCAATTTTAGGGGTTTGAAGTTGTAGTGTGGATATGTGAATTTTTTGGTTCTTTTTTAGGTGTATGTGTAAAGGAGTTTGGTAATAAAGCAGCTCTGTGAAAACAGAAGTATTATTGTGTCTGTTATCACAGAAGAAGTCTTTTATCTGTTATTAGGGAAAAGTGTGTCTCACTCTCTCTGTATCTGTCTGTCTCCCTGTGTCTTTGTCTGCTTGTATGTTTATCTGTGTGTCTGTCTGTCTGTCTGTCTGTCTATCTGTCTGCCTGTCTGTCTGTCTGTCTGTCTGTCTGTCTGTCTCTCTTCTCTCTCTCTCTCTCTCTCTCTCTCTCTCTCTCTCTCTCTCTCTCTCTCTCTCTCTCTCTCTCTCTCTCTCTCTCTCTCTCTCTCTCTCTCTCTCTCTCTCCCCTTCCCCCCCCCCCTTCTCTCTTTCCCCCCCTCTTTCCTTCCTTTTTCTCTTGTTTATTTATTCCTTTGAAAATGCTTTGGATTCTTCTGTGTTGTACAAGTCA
This sequence comes from Stramonita haemastoma, assembly GCA_030674155.1. NCBI lineage: Eukaryota > Metazoa > Mollusca > Gastropoda > Neogastropoda > Muricidae > Stramonita > Stramonita haemastoma. The sequence goes on from CM060337.1 coordinate 42,809,005, forward strand.
GTGTTAATTGATTTGATATCTATTTCAGGTCTTTTCCTTCTTTGCCACGGATGGGGTAAGTTTCACATCATTTCACTTTTTTCCATTTATTTCACTTTTTTTTTTTTTTTTTTTTTTTTTAATGATATGATGTTTTCACTTTGAGAAGTGCTTGATGTGTCTAGTCATTTGTTTGTCCTCTTTGTTTGGGTGGGGTTTTGGGGTGGGTTTTTTTTTTTACCTGTGCTCTTTGCTGTCACCTTAATTTCATCTTGTTGTGTGTTAACAAGCCCCAAGGAAAGAAACGATAAAATAAAAATGCATTCAGTTCACAGAAAATTTTTTTATTATCTCACAGACACAGTTGTGATGCTTACACGCAAACACACACGCACGCATGCATACACACACCCTCACACACTCACACACACACACACAGACACACAGACACACAGACACACACACACACACACACACACACACACACACACACACACACACACACACACACACACACACACACACACACACTCCCCCCCCCTCCACACACATGTATTGACTGGGTGTGTCTGTGGACAGATTTCCCCAGAAGACCGCAGCATCAACAGCCGGCTGGTAATGACCCTGAAGCGAATCCATGACAGCCTCATCTCTGACCCCGCCCTGCCTCTGGAGACAGACGGCATGAGGGTAAGATGGCTAGCTAAACCAGTTTTGGCTTCTGAACAAACCCAACTCTTTCATACTGCTTTTATAAACAATCCACACAGACATGGGGGACAGGATAGCTCAGTGGTCAGAGCGCTTGCTTTCCCCAGCCAGAGTTAAGCAGCGTCGAGCGTGGTTACCAAGTGGATGGGTGACCGTTTGCGTGCCTTGGCTTCCATACAGTTCCCCCACTTCACCCAGCTGTCAATGGGTACCTGCCCTCTTTAGGGTCAGAGAAGGTAAAGCAGCGAGGGAGAGGAGATGGGCGCTGCCCTCAACATGCTGGCCCCTAGAGAAGCTGAAGTCTCTGATGCCTTGCTCCCCTACGACCACAAAGGTTATGGGACGCCTTTACCTTTACCTTTTACCAGACAGACAAGAAGGATTTTTTCATTGTTCACCTCTTACTGTTGCTGATATATGGTCTTGACTGTGCGAGCTGTTCAAGAACCAAAAACAATGGCATTATATATGTACTCATGTTGTTGTAAGGTATAATATAATGTGTTTACACTACCCTGCGCTGCACTGCACTCAACTTCACTGCAAAACAATGCTGTTCAACACATCACAATATAATGTAGTTCTACAAGTACCATAGCTGAGTGGTGAAGACAGTTTGGCTTCAATCCCATGGGTCCATGAAGTCGTGGGTTCAAACCTTGGTGGCGTCTAGTGAATTTTAGGGTGGGTTTTTTTTCAATCTCCAAGGCCAACTTTAAGTGCAGACCTAGCAGTGCCATAATTCCCTTAATGTATATTCACATGCAGATCAAATATGCATGTTAAGATTCTGTAATTCCTGTCAGCGCTCAGTGTGTTCAAGAAACATGAACATACCCAGTATACATACCCGAAGTCAGAAAACAGCTACTTTCATGATGAGCAAAACTGTTGCTTACGTAAAATCTCACCATTGGTGAACCTCAGAGCTGTAACAGAGGAATGAAAGAAGAAAAGAAAAGAAAGGATGATAATATAGTTCAACATAATACAAAATACAAAAGAACACAAAGGTGCATCTCCTGTAAACTGCAGAGTGTGTTGTCATGCTGACAAATGAATCTTTGGTTAAAAGTGTGATGGGTTGCTGTGTAAAGCCTCCCTACCTACCTACATGTTGTGTTGTGCTGTGTTTTGTAGTGTTGTGATGTGTTGCGCTTTGCTGTGTTGTGCTTTGCTGTGCTGCATTGTGCTGTGCTGTGCTGTGCTGCGCCGTACTGTGCTGTATTGTGCTGTGCTATGATATGTTGTGCCGTGTTGTGTTGTACTGTGTTTTGTAGTGTTGTGATGTGTTGCGCTTTGCTGTGCTGTGCTGTGCTGTGCTGTACTGTATTGTGCTGTGTTGTGCTGTGTTGTACTGTGCTGTGCTGCGCCGTACTGTGCTGTATTGTGCTGTGCTATGATATGTTATGTTATGCTGTGTTGTGTCGTACAGGACAAGGTGCCAGCAGCCACCCTGCTGTCTGTGGTGGATGTCACCTCCCCCTCCATGCTGTACGGCCTGGCTGAACGCACCGTCGCTGTGGAGTCTTTGTGAGTGGGTTAACTGTGACTGCAGCAAGGAGGAGGAGGAGGATATAACAATGATGATGATGATGATGATATAACAATGATGATGATGATGATATAACAATGATGATGATGATATAACAATGATGATGATGATAATGATAATAATAATGATGATAATGATGATGATGGTGATGATGATGACGACGATGATGATAATAATAATGATAATAGTAATGATAACAGTAATAATAACAGCATTAACAATGACATGGAGCAGGGTCTTTTGGAAGAGCAGGCCATCGTGTGCTGGTAGGAGCGGATGACAAAATTATTAAAAAAAACAGCATGCACACAGGTGTCGTGTTTAGACACCATCCCTGAGGAAAAATTGGGGAGTTGGAGTCCCAGGGCAGCTCGGGGCTGTATATGGCAACGTTCTGGTGGCTCCTGCAATGGTACTGGAACCATTCGTATCAGTCATTGCCTTTCCAATGGACCATTCCAGTGGCGTGGAGAGGGGGAGGGTGGGTCTGCTGCATGGGTAACAGCTTGCCCTCCATACTTACTTGCCCAGGCATTGCGCTCTGAAGACTAGAGCGCAAATCCATAGTCTTCTGAGACTGATGGGTGCCTACTACTACTACTAACAATGACATGATGGTGACTGAGGTGATGGGAATGAACAACGATAACAACAACAACAGCACTGATAGTAACAACACTGATGGTGTATGTGTGTGTGTGCAGGGTGTTCCTTGCCAGCCAGCTGGAGATGCTGGAGGCTCACCTGGAGTCTCTGATCCCTTCCAACAGGAAGGCCTTCCTACACTCCTTCTACTCTCAGGTATTCTCCTCCTCCTGTCTGTCTGTCTGGCTGGCTGGCTGTCTGTCTGTCTGTCTGTCTCTCTGTCTGTCTGTCTGGCTGTCTGTTTAGCTGTTTGTCTGTCTCTCTGTCTGTCTGTCTGTCTGTCTGAGTCCCTGATTCCCTCCAACAGGAAGGCCTTCCTCCACTCCTTCTATTCCCAGGTATCCACATCCTCCTCCTGTCTCTTTGTCTGTCTGTCTCTCTGTCTGCCTGTCTCTCTGTCTCTCTGTCTGTCTCTCTGTCTGTCTGTCTGTGTCCCTGATTCCCTCCAACAGGAAGGCCTTCTATTCTCAGGTATCTCCTCACATCCTCCTCCTGTCTGTCTGGCTGGCTGGCTGGCTGGCTGGCTGGCTGGCTGGCTGTCTCTCTCTCTCTGTCTGTCTGTCTGTCTGTCTGCTTGTTGGTTGGTTGGTCGGTCGGTCCCCTTGCTATGCCAGCCTCTGGGGTCAGTAGGGCTGTATGCATTGGACTGGATTGGATTGGATTATACTGGATTGTGTTGGGCAGATTAGATAGGATTGTGTCAGATTGGATTGGATTGGATTGTGTTGGGCAGATTAGACAGGATTGTGTCAGATTGGATCAGACTGGATATGTTTGGATCGGGTTATGCAGGGTTTGTAGGGTTAGAATGGGTTAAATTGTACTGGACTGGGTAGATCTAGGTAATAATGGTCTGGATAGGACTGGACTGGACTGGATTGAGTAGTATTAGGCTGGACTGGATCAGACGGACTGGATAGTTTTGGATTGCATTGGACTGGACCAGCACTCCCAATAGCTCTTCAGGGATTAGGAAAAAGAATGATCTTCTCAGCATAGTGATGGGTCGCTCCAGCTGTCAATGGGTACCTGCCCTCTTTAGGGTCAGGGAAGGTAAAGCAGCGAGGGAGAGGAGATGGGCGCCGCCCTCAACATACTGGCCCCTAGAGAAGCTGAGGTTTTTGACGCCTCACTCCCCTACGACCACCTAGGTTATGGGATACCTTTACCTTTTTACGTTAGTGTATCTTTGTGATGTTATTGACTGTTGTTGTTTGTACTGCAGTGTATCTTAGTGATGTTATTGATTGTTGTTGTTTGTACTGCAGTGCATCTTAGTGATGTTATTGACTGTTGTTGTTTGTACTAAAGTGTATCTTAGTGATGTTATTGATTGTTGTTGTTTGTACTGCAGTGTATCTTAGTGATATTATTGATTGTTGTTGTTTGTACTATAGTGTATCTTAGTGATGTGATTGATTGTTGTTGTTTGTACTACAATGTATCTTAGTGATGTTATTGATTGTTGTTGTTTGTACTATAGTGTATCTTAGTGATGTTATTGATTGTTGTTGTTGTTTGTACTATAGTGCATCTTAGTGATGTTATTGATTGTTGTCGTTTGTATTACAGACTGTGAAGATGGCAACTGAATTACGTAAACCTGTGTATCGGCCCGTGGCTTCTCGTGCCATCAGCTACGATCACGTCTTGCAACAGATGAACAACGTACGCTGGGACATCAAGGAAATCATGTCACAACACAACTCCTATGTCGACACGCTGCTCATGGTCAGTGTGGTGTGGTGTGTTGTGTTGTTGTGTTGTGAAGTGTGTATGTGTGGTGAAGTGTGGTGTGGTGTGTGATGAAGTGTGTAGTGTGTTTTGTTGTGGTGTGTAGTGTGGTGAAGTGTGGTGTAGTAGTGTGTTTTGTTGTGGTGTATAGTGTTGTGTGGTGAAGTGTGTAGTGTTTTGTTGTGGTGTGTAGTGTTGTGTGGTGAAATGTGTAGTGTGTTGTGGTGTGTTGTGTTGTGTGGTGAAGTATGTTGTGTGTTGTGGTGTGTAGTGTTGTGTGGTGAAATGTGTAGTGTGTTGTGGTGTGTAGTGTTTGTGTGGTGAAGTATGTTGTGTGTTGTGGTGTGTAGTGTTGTGTGGTGAAATGTGTTGTGTGTTGTGGTGTGTAGTGTTGTGTGGTGAAGTGTGTTGTGTGTTGTGGTGTGTAGTGTTGTGTGGTGAAATGTGTTGTGTGTTGTGGTGTGTAGTGTTGTGTGGTGAAGTGTGTTGTGTGTTGTGGTGTGTAGTGTTGTGTGGTGAAGTGTGTAGTGTGTAGTGGTGTGTAGTGTTGTGTGGTGAAATGTGTAGTGTGTTGTGGTGTGTAGTGTTGTGTGGTGAAGTGTGTAGTGTGTAGTGGTGTGTAGTGTTGTGTGGTGAAGTGTGTAGTGTGTAGTGGTGTGTAGTGTTGTGTGGTGAAGTGTGTTGTGTGTTGTGGTGTGTAGTGTTGTGTGGTGAAGTGTGTAGTGTTGTGTGGTAAAGTGTTTTGTGGTGAAGTGTGTAGTGTGTTTTTGTTGTGGTGTGTAGTGTTGTGTGGTGAAGTGTGTTGTGGTGTGTAGTGTTGTGTGGTGAAGTGTGTAGTGTTGTGTGGTAAAGTGTTTTGTGGTGAAGTGTGTAGTGTGTTTTGTTGTGGTGTGTAGTGTTGTGTGGTGAAGTGTGTAGTTGTGTGTTGTGGTGTGGTGTGTTGTGTTGTAGCATAATGTACTGTATTGTGTGGTGTAGCATTTTGTGTTTTGTCGTAGCATAATGTACTGTGTTGTGTTTGTTGTATTTCAATGTGCTGATTGGATGGAATGGATTGGAATGTAAGTATGTACAGTGTTGATTCTAGGGTGCGCCCTTGCGGGATTCCCGCATTTTTTTCAACTTTGCCGCAAAATAATGTGACCAGTGCGCCCTGACGGACGCAAAAAAACTGTGGATAGCGCATATTTGAACAAACAGTGCGCCCGTGCAACTGCCGTTTGTATAGTTTCAAAATAGGGCTACATGCGTGGGTCATTACGTTGATACACCAGGGACAGCAGGATGCACTGATTAGCGCCCACAGTCATCAAAATCGTCACACAGCGGCTGGTCTGACGTCATTTTCTGACTCATTTACGTCATTACGTCATTTTTCAAAGGAGCCGTGAACTCCTGACACAAGTGACGTCATTGTGACAGAGATCGTTAGTGGAAGAAGCCGCGTCCCGGCAGGCTTCAAAGCTGGCAGACCTAAGAGTTTTCAAGGCGGTTTTTTCAGATCTGGCTTGACAAGTAGCCGGTGTTTGGCAACAACAATGATGGCATAGGGTAGACTATCGGCTGGAGATATCAAAAATGATTTTGACCCCCCCCCCCCCCCCCTCTCTCTCTCTCTCTCTCTCTCTCTCTCTCTCTCTCTCTCTCTCTCTCTCTCTCTCTCTCTCTCTCTCTCTCTCTCTCTCTCTCTCTCCTTCTCCCCCCCCCCTCTCTCTCTCTGCATGGGAGGAAAAACAAGACTTTGATATTAGATTTCACCTCTTTTCTCATCTAGATTTAGATCTCTCTTTAACAGAAAATCTCTCTCTCTCTCTCTCTCTCTCTCTCTCTCTCTCTCTCTCTCTCTCTCTCTCTCTCTCTCTCTCTCTCCCCTCCTGGGGAGGGGGGAGGGGCAAGACTTTGATATTGGCTTTCACCTCTCCTCATCTAGATCTCTCTAACTCTGAAAGTGGAAATACAAAATTGACTTTGACCCCCCCCCCCTTCTCTCTCTCTCTCTCTCTCTCTCTCTCTCTCTCTCTCTCTTCTCTCTCTCCTCTCTCTCTCTCTCTCTCTCTCTCTCTCTCCTCTCTTCTTTCTCTCTCTC
>CM060337.1:42818214-42838214 GCA_030674155.1 Stramonita haemastoma
ACACCTGTATACACACCACTAGTATGTACACACCTGTATATGTACCTGTATACACACCACCTGTATACACACCACTAGTATGTACACACCTATATACACACCTGTATACACACCTGTATACACACCACCTGTATACACACCACCTGTATACACACCACTAGTATGTACACACCTATATACACACCTGTATACACACCTGGTTACACACCTGGTTACACAATTGTATACACACCTGTATACACACCACCAGTATGTACACACCTGTATACACACCTGTGTACACACCACTAGTATGTACACACCTGTATACAACCTGTATACACACCTGTATGCACACGTCTTGTGTTCAGGTACTCCCATGCCAAAAAATGCAGCAACGAAGGGAGAGCACTGATGCAGCTGGACTTCCAGCAGTTCCTGACCAAACTGGACCAGATCGTCCTCCTCAAGTCAGTCCTCCGTCCTCTTCTGCCATCATCATCATCATTGTCGTCATCATCGTTGTTATCATTGTCATCATCATTGTCATCATCATCATTATTGTCATCATCATCATTATCATTGTGATTACTGTCATCATTGGGATCATCATTATCATCATCATAATTATCATTATCATCATGTTCATCATCATCATCGTGCTCATTATGATTGGGCTCATCAGTGTGCAGCCGCCGCTGTAGTCTAGTGGTTAGGGCATTGGACTCATAATCTAAAGGTTGCGGGTTCGATCCCAGCTTTCGGCTATGGCGTTGTGCCCTTGGAAAAGGCACTTTACGGCTATTTTCTCACCCCACCCAGGTGTAAAAGGGGTACCAACCTTGTGTTGGGGTTAACCCTGCGATAGACTGGCGTCCTATCCAGGGGGGGGAGTCTATGACTCTCAGTCGCTTAACGCCACAGAAACCAGGATAGGCACTGGCCTGATGAGCCTTAGGCTTGGGACAGACTTAAACTTTTTTTTTAACATCAGTGTGCTCATCACTATTACCATCATCATCATTATCGTGATCATCATCGTGATCATCATTGTGCTCATCATCATTACCATCATCATTGCCATCATCATCATCATTGTAATCATCCTCATCCTGATCCTCCTCCTCATCATTATGTTGAATAATATTGTATATCACTTACAGTCATGGTAGATTTGTCTGTTTGAAGTGGGTTTTTTTTCTGTCTCTGTCTCTCTGTTTCTGTCTGTCTCTGTCAGTCTGTCTGTCTGTCTGTCTGTCTGTCTGTCTGTCTGTCTGTCTGTCTTTGTCTGTCTTCACCATGCACATGTAGACTATAGACAGACACAAAAACTTGCACTATACACACCAGTAGTGTAGACTGTAGACAGACACAAAAACTTGCACTATGCATATGTGGACTATAGACAAACACAAAAACTTGCACCATGCACATGTAGACTGTAGACAGACACAAAATCTTACATCATGCACACCAGTAGTGCAGACTATAGACAGACACAAAAACTTCCACCAAGCACATGCAGACTGTAGACAGACACAAAAACTTCCACCAAGCACATGCAGACTATAGACAGACACAAAAACTTCCACCAAGCACATGCAGACTATAGACAGACACAAAAACTTACACCAAGCACATGTAGACTGTAGACAGACACAAAAACTTCCACCAAGCACATGCAGACTATAGACAGACACAAAAACTTACACCAAGCACATGTAGACTGTAGACAGACACAAAAACTCACACCCTGCACACCCTAGAGGTAATGACTGGAGATTGCTGTGCACTGTGCTTTACAGGCCTATACCGGAGAGAGAGCTGGTGGAGGCCTACATCAAAGCCTACTACCTGCCTGACAGCCAGCTGGAGGTCTGGGTACAGGAGCACAAGGTAAGAGCAGGAGTCTGGGTTGTCTTGAAGAGGGATGATATTATGTATATATATATATAGAGAGAGATATAGATATAGATATAGATATAGATATAGATAGATAGATAGATAGATAGATAGATAGATAGATAGATAGATAGATAGATAGATAGATAGATAGATAGATAGATAGATAGATAGATAGTGTTTTGTAGTGGTCATGTGTGTGGGGAGAGAAGGTGAAGCGTGTGTGTGTGTGTGTGTGTGTGTGTGTGTGTGTGTGTGTGTGTGTGTGTGTGTGTGTGTGTGTGTGTGTATACTTTTGTCATTATCAAAAAGAATGACAGCTTTCAGGGAACATTATTGCATAGTTGCTATAATTTTTCAGGAATACACGATGACAAATCTTCCCATATTTCAGGAATACACTAGTCACTGTAGTTCTGACAAATATTCCCATATTTCAAGAATACACTTTCACAAATCTTCACCCCCTATTTCAGGAATGCACTAGTCACTGTAGTTCTGACAAATCTTCCCCCCACATTTGAGAATATACTAGTCACTATTATTCTGACAAATCTGTCTATATTTCAGGAATACGCTAGTCACTAGCTGTTATGATTTATTTTCCCATGTTTCAGAAATACGTATACTAGTCACTGTAGTTCTGACGAATCTTCCCATATTTCAGGAATATACTATGACAAATCTTCTCATATTTCAGGAATACACTATGACAATTTTTTCCATATTTCAGGAATACACTATGACAATTTTTTCCATATTTCAGGAATACACTATGACAATTTTTTCCATATTTCAGGAATACACTATGACAATTTTTTCCATATTTCAGGAATACACTATGACAATTTTTTCCATATTTCAGGAGTACACCAACAAACAGCTCCTGGCTCTAGTCAACTCGGTGGATCACCTCAGTCGCAAGTCGCGTCAGCGAATCATCGGCTCCATCGAAGAGGCGGAGAAGACAAAGAGATAGCAATGGCGACGGACGGACCCTAGCTTGTTGTGTGGTGTGGTGTGACTGCAGCAGGTCTTCACTCCAGTGTGCGCTGTGTTGTCTCTCTCTGCCTCTTTGTCTTCAGGCGACGAGAGATGGCACTGTCACTTCTTGTGTGATTGTGGGGATTTTGGTTCTGTTTTTGCTTGGGGTTTTTGTTGATTTTTGTTGTTGGATTGTTTTGGTTTTTCTTGTGTGTGCTTGTTTGTAGATTTTGTTTGGGTCTTTTTTGTATACATTTTTTGGTTGTTGTTTTATTCATTTAAATAAATTTTGTTTTTGTTTTTTTGTGTGTGTTTTTTTTTTTCAAAGGGGGGGGGGGTATTTTATTTCTTTGTTTTGTTTTGCTTTTTTCATTTTTGTGCTTTCTCCCATTTTTGTTGAGACATTCAAGACTTATTTTTTTTATTTATTTTGCCTGTTTTTTGTTTTTTTTATTCTTGTGTTTTTGATTCGTAATCTTTATCATGCTTTGAAACAGAAGGTGTCCATTAATGGTAACTCCACCCATGCTTTAGCTCAAGGTTTCAGTAGATAAGCACACACCTTCAAAAAATACAGAAGACATAATTTAATACGATTTGCATATGCTGGGTGTAGATACCTCTGTTGCTTATTTCGTTTTTTGTGGCTTTTTTTTTTTTTTTGCTGGGAAGGAGTTGGGGAGGGGGGGGTTACCAAAATAAATGGTCCATTTTTACGCTTTGGGGAATCAGAAAATCAATGAAATCTGAGTGAATGATATAAAATACCCCAACTAACAAATAAACAGAGTAAGATGAGAATAAACTGCATCATATCATGCCTGAAAAGCCAGTATAATCAGATTTTTGGGGGGTATATAATTGTATTTTTCCAAAAATGATAAGAGAGAAGTGCAAAGATGTGATTTATTGTGGAAAAATGGGGCTTTGTTTAGAAGGGAGGAGGGATGTGAAAATAAAAAGAAATTTTGAAGGCTCAGTGTTTTTAGTGTTACATAGCTATACTCCCTCTTCCTATCCCCTACCCCTCTCTTTCCATGTACACCCTTTCCTTAAGTCTCCTGGGAAAAATTATCTTTATGAGGTTTGTAGATATATTTCTTTATCATTATGAATATTATCATCATCATTATGGTTATTGTTGTTGTTGTTGTTATAAGTATTATTGTTCTTCTTCTTCTTCTTTTTCTTCTTCTTCTTCTTCTTCTTCGTCTTCTTCTTCTTCTTCTTCTTCTTCTTCTTCTTCTTCTTCTTCTTCTTCTTCTTCTTCTTTTCTTTTCTTTTCTTTTCTTTTGTGCTACTACTACTACTACTACTACTACTACTACTACTACTACTACTATACTACTACTACTACTACTACTAACTACTTCTACTACTACTACTTCTACTACTACTACTACTACTACTACTACTACTACTACTACTACTATACTACTACAACTTCTTCTTCTTCTTCTTCTTCTTCTTCCTCTATCATTATTATTGTTGTTGTTGTTGTTATCATTATCTTTATTACTATTATTATTATCATTATTATTTTGTAATTACTGTTATCATCATTATTGTTATTATTTATCCCTGTGGATTATCCTTAATGACTTCATCACGCAAATGAATGTCCGACAAGAAACAGGTATAAAACAAACAAAATCAGTTCTGGACCAAGTTTGATGTGCTTTTGTGCAGCCAGCTAATTTAAAGCTAATTTGAATGCCAGCTATTTGCAACATTCCATGAGTTCTGCTTGTAGAATTTTCTGCTGTTTTCATTTGTTTTTGTTTTTTTTTTAAGTTTTATTTGTTGTGTTTATGTCATTATTTATTCAGTCTGTTGCTGTATCTTACACTGAGATCTGTTGGTGTGAAAGTAATGTTCCGTTTTCTCTGAAAGGTATCGGCTTTTCCTCCGCGCTGATTTTTCCCACCTATCTGAGCTGTTTATGTATTGTAATAACTCTGTGTGTGTGTTGTGTGTGTGTGTGTGTGTGTGTGTGTGGTGTGTGTGTGTGTGTGTGTGTGTACATGAAATCATGTATATATGTATGTATGTATGTATATGTGTGTGTGTGTGTGTGTGTGTGTGTGTGTGTGTGTGTGTGTGTGTGTGTGCGTGCGTGCAAAATCATGCATGCATGTTTGCATTCAATAGTGTGTATATGCACCATGTTTACTTGCATGTGTGTGGGTTGATAAATGAACATTTTTTTAATGGGTATCAACTGTGGAGAGACAGAGACCAGCATTTTTGGCATATCTGAATAATGTACATAACTTCACGTAGTAAATTTGAATGCACCGAATTGTATGTTGGGTCATGTGTGAGTGAGGTTAGAGTCAGGAATAAGAGCCAGCGATAGCGTTGTTTTGGCATTATCTTGGCATTGTCTTGGCATTGTTTTGGCATTGTCTTGGCATTGTCTTGGCATTATCTTGGCATTGTCTTTGCATTGTCTTGATATTGTCTCAGCATTGTCTTGGCATTATCTTGGCATTGTCATGACATTGTATGGCATTATCTTGATATTGTCTTGATATTGTATGGCATTATCTTGGCATTGTCTTGATATTGTATGGCATTATCTTGGCATTGTCTTGATATTGTCTCAGCATTGTTTTGGCATTATCTTGGCATTGTCTTGATATTGTCTCAGCATTGTTTTGGCATTATCTTGGCATTGTCTTGATATTGTATGGCATTGTTTTAGCATTGCCTTGGCATTGTTTTGGCATTGTGTTGGCATTGTCATGACATTGTTTGGCATAGTTGTGGCATTATCTTGATATTGTCTCAACATTGTTATGGCATTGTCTTTGTCATGGCATTGTTTTGGCCTTGCCATGACATTGTCTGTGCATTGCTGTGACATTGTTTTGGCATTGTCTTGGCCTTGCTATGAGGTTGGGCAGCTCCACAGAGTGACACTTGAAGCAAGTTAGTTGTGGAGAAAACGCTCCAACTGGACAGACTCCTTGATGGAATTAAACATTGCACAGTGGAACCGTCAGACATTGCCAGAGAATTTGCCAGAGACTTCGCCAGAGATTGCAGTTTCTGTTAACTTTTTTTTGTGGTCATAAATGAGATTGTGTCATTCTGATTGCCTCCCATGCAAATGGGACAAGAGGGCACTGCTATATCATGTTCCATAGTGGAACACATCAGTGAATTGCATGAGGCATTGGTTTTTGAGTGTGTGTGTGTGTGTGTGTGTGTGTGTGTGTGTGTGTGTGTGTGTGTGTGTGTGTGTGTGTTTTTAAGTGGAAAGCTGTGACTTGTGTTTTTTTTTAAGTGGAAAGCTGTGACTTACCCATTATAAAATACACTTCACCTTTAAGGTGATATTTTGAATTCATACAATAAACTTTCTTCATACTGAGGCCACATTCCCCACTGTGCTGATCCTGCTCAAAGTGTGTCTGAGAAAGCAGAGAGATCATTTATGCATACAGGATTTTTCTTGATGTGGATTGTTTTTTCACAGGGACAGTAACCAGACTACATCATAACGAACTTTTCTCTTCTTCATTTTGTTGGTGTCCATCTTGACTGCTCAGTGGGTAAAGTCTTCGGTCACAAAGATAAGTTACTAAAGTAGGCCTTGAGACACTTAAAGACCATGAGGGCAGGGGTTGGAGCCTGGATCTACCTATCTACCTGCCTACCTGTCTGTCTCCATGGCCACAGTTGATGGCAGAAGCTCGACATCATGCCACCACACAGCTGTCAGGTTCCCCCCACTCTCAGTTTCTCTCAGCTGCTAGCCATTCCATCGCAGCTGGTGCGAATTATAGCAGAAACTGACTGACCGCACTTGAACTTGGTAAAAAGGAAGGGGTACCCTACTTTTAGCACTGGGCCCTGGACCCTGGACTGAGTTATGCTGGATTTGCGTGCTGTGTGTACCAGAGTTCACTATCTCTCTCTGTCTCTGCTCAGCTCTACTATCTTCTGTAACCCTCCCAGACTAGATGTAGCCAGAATTAAAAAAAAAATAGAAAGAAGAGGTAACAGCATAAGGGCGTTTCGCAGTCTTGATCAAGATGTGCTGTCCACCTACCTCCCCCCCCCCCTCCCTCCTTCCCTACCCTATCCCCTTTAGAGAATGCAGACATTTTCTTGAGAGTTTGTGGTTTCTGAAGAGCTGCTGTGCAGCTAGCCACACCTGGAGTTTTGGTCAGTTGAACCCATCTACCTCCAGATGGTCAGTCTACAAGAGTTGGTGCTTATGGCTTGATTTTATTGTTCCTCTCTTCTTTATCATAACTTCAGGAATTATAAGTTGTAGAAGAGAAATTGTGAAAACTAAGAAGTGTTGCTATGTACTATCACATTGTTAAGCCGAAGCATGACAAATATTACTCTTGAAAGAAACGAAAATACTCACATTTCTAACGTGAATGTTTAAACAGTTCATGTTCATATGCGCATAGTATGTGTGGGTTTTTGGTCCTTGTCTGTGCTGTGTGTGTGTGTGTGTGTGGTATGTGTGTGTGCGTGCGTGTGTGTGTTATAGCAATACTTCTAAAAGAATTCCTGAAAGCTCCTAACACATATATGCAGAGAACTCGACTGAGACTCTGAAGGGTATGCAATATAAGACAGAACAATAAGGAGTCAGGGAATGTAAAAAAAAAAAAAAAAAGGAGTCAGGGAATACCAGACATCTGATGCTATGTGGACAGTAAAGCCACATTACATGGCAGTGTGGCACATATGTATGTGACCTATCATCCTTTATCATGTACGTACTGACAGTTGTAGATTCCTGCACCTTGGCCTGCATCATCAGACCATTGTATGAAGCTGGCTGGCATTTCTGATAATGATATTTGTATCTGGATTTTTTCCTCAACTCCTGAAGAAGTCACTGTGCCAGCTCCAGGGAGGAAGTCCCCTCAAACAGACGCCTTGGCAGTGACTCAAACCTGTGTGCCCTCTGCTACTGTTAGAGTATGAGTCAATGCTTTAACCACTAGGTTATTCTGCTCCCTGCTTCCACATAATAATTATCAGTGCTGGATAAAATCCTCAATCACTTTGATCATGTGTACTGCCCAACACAGCCATGCTTGTAGTAGTACACTGGGGTCCTCAGCTTCTCTTTAAATTAACGAATAAAGGAGGATCATTTTTGGTAAAACTGTACAAAAATATGCTATAATTTCATTTTTAAAAAATTCATTTTACGTTTGACGAGTGGACAGTTTAGACACTGTGCTGAAGGCAAGCAGTACACTGCAGGTCCTCCAAGTCACCGTAGAGCTGCTTGGCCACTGGGGTGATAGGGGTCAGGTCTGGTGTAGTGGGTAGAACAGGACAGATCCTCTCTCAGAGTGCCTCATGTAGCGGGCAGGACTGCAGCACATGTTCTGTGGTCTGGCTGCCAGTCTGGCAAGGGCGCTCCTCTGTGTAGCCTGTGTGGAGTTTTGTGTACATAATATAATAATTTAAGTTATAGTGGCCTGTCCTGAGTCTGAATATATACAGACCCCAGTCTGTCATGTCAGCAGGTAATGGAGATCTGACCTGTTGTAGTCACCATGCCCTTTTTTATGATTTCTTGGATTTTTTATTCACTTTTGAGTCAATGTTGGTTTGTGTTCTTTCTTGTTATATTTCAGTATTGGTTGTTTTTGTTTTTTTTCATTTTTGTATTTGTCACTTTTGCAATAGAATCAATTATGCATCTTAGCAGTAGAAGTGTTTTATCAAAATATGATGAATGAATCAGACATTATTGATACCTTTGTTTTGTGAGAGAATGAAAAGTGGAATTGTCTGTGTTGTAGAAGCCTTTCTCTCTTCCTACTTTCTAAGATCAGCCAGTGTTACAACGTGTTGTGCTAGTTCATGGCCTAGTGGGTAAATGACTCAGCCATGAAGCAGGAGGTCCAGGGTTCAAATCCCATTGAAACCAGACTTTTTCCATTACAACTGTGCCATGAGCCTTGGGTATGGGTCCAGTGATAATCAGTTCTAAAAACCTAGGTGACTTGATGCACAGATTCACTCCCAAATTTTCGGGAAGTCATCAAGATTCTAATCCATGAAAATATCAGGAATCTGTCAGTATGAACAGCACTCCCACCTTCTGGAAAGTGTGCTAGAAATCCCCTCTTTTCTATCCCTCTCTTTGCTGCTTCCTTGTTCCTGACTCTAACCCCTAGACACCTCTGCCCCTGTCATTCCAAAAAACGATTGTGAACAGTGAACTGTCAAAGATGGACCCACGTTTGAACGTCATAGAATGTCGTGTTATCATGTGTAGAAACGATCATCCACATTATCAGAACCATATCATTTTGTTTAAGGATGTGAGTGTAATTGATACATCGTTGATATTTCCCATCTCTCTAAGATTAAAAATAAATTAAAATATTTTTACCTTCCATCTCTTAATGCTCTTTTTAGGTAGACGTTTTTTTCTTCTTGCTTATCTTTCCGTTGTGTGTGATGTTTGAATGCTACCGTTCATCAGGCTGTTGTACAGTGCGATACTTTGTGATATGGTGTGTAATGGCTGTGCTTATGGTGGAGAGAACATGTGCAATCATTATATAACAACGTGAACTAGCGTGTTAGGAGTCCCGTGTCAGGGGATGATGTCAAATATAGATCCTTATTATTAAAGATATACTGTATATTTCCGTGAATTGTCAGTGAGTGATATTCTGTGTGCATCAGAATGTGTGTGTGTGTGTGTGTGTGTGTGTGTGTGTGTGAATGTGTGTGTGTGAATATGTGTGTGTGTGTGTGAATGTGTGTGTGTGGAGAGAGAGAGATCATGTGTGTGTGTGTGAATATGTGTGCGTGTGAATGTGTGTAAATTTGTGAGTGTGTGTGTGTGTGAATGTTGTGTGTGTGAGAGAGAGATAATGTGTGTGTGTGAATATGTGTGCGTGTGAATGTGTGTAAATTTGTGAGTGTGTGTGTGTGTGTGTGCACCGCACACTCAAACTGATGATGTTTTAACTCCAGCTACCTGGGCACTGAGGTGGGACTCTGGCACTAGGAAATCTAGGGGCAATTTGTGTTCAGAGAATCTGAATGCAAGAGGGTTAATAGGTGGTGTTCTGCATATGTTGGCTCAGAACAGGCACCACTGAACACCTCTGAAGTGATCCAGCAAAATCGGTGGTCTAGTAGGTAACACACCTGCCTAGAAAGTGAAAAGTCCGGGTTGGAGTGTACGGAGCTTTGAATCTCGTTTGGGCCCAAAACTTTTCCCCCATCCATTAGACCATGAGTGGTGGTCTTGGGTGCTAGTCTTTCGGATGAGACGATAAACCAAGCTCCCATGTGTTACACATCATTATTTAGTGCATGTAAAAGAACCCACAGCAACAAAGGGGTTGACCCTGGCAAAATTCTGTAGAAAAAGCCACTGATAAGAAAACAAATGGTTACAGACAGGAAAAAGAAAAAAAAAAAGGATAGGCGCTGCACTTGTGGCGACGCGCTCTCCCCAGGGAGAGAAGGGCAGCCTGAATTTCATGCAGAAAAATCTGCTGTGACATAAAGTGGTATAAATAAATAAATAAATAAATAAATAAATAAATATTGCGGAGCCCTTCTGGCTGGTGGCCTCACAGCAACACAACATGGATAAGCTCTTCATCGTCTTCTGATCTTGGAGAAACAACATAACAAGCTGAGGCAGAGAGATTGGAATGAGCGGCATAGGAACCGCAAACAGCAGGACAGGAACAACATGAAAGCTGAGGTAGCAGCAAGAACAACATGACGTATTTATTTTATTTATTTACTTATTTATTTGGGGGCAGGTAGCTCAGTGGTCAGAGCACTCGCTTTCCTAAGTCAAGTTAAGCAGCGTCAAACGTGGTTACCAGTTGGATGGGTGACCGTTTGCGCACCTTGGCTTCAGTAGAGTTCCCTCAGTTCACCCAGCTGTAAATGGGTACCTGCCCTCTTTAGAGTCAGGGAAGGTAAAGCAGCAAGGGAGAGGAGATGGGTGCCGCCCTCAATATGCTGGCCCCTAGAGAAGCTGAGGTCTCTGATGCCTCGCTCCCCTACAACCACAAAGGTTATGGGACACCTTTACCTGTACCTTTTTTTTTTTTTTAAACTTATTTATTCTTTTATATTGAGGATAATGGAACAAGCACTCATGTAGTAAGTAAGAGCTTGATAGGATGGGATCCTGATCAGCATATAATGCTGTTCCTATCAGGTATTTCCCCATCGCTCTAAAAGAAAATGTGAAATGCTTCTGCCCTGTTTCTCACAAACTCTCACTGCACACAAAGAAGAAATCACAATCAAATTTCTCACAAACTCTCACTGCACACAAAGAAGAAATCACACACCAAACTTCTCATCTCCCTCTGCACACGAAGATATCACACAACAATTCTCACTCTCTCACTGCACACAAAGTGGAAATCGCACAAACTTCTCACAAACGCACACAAAAAAAAAATCGCACACAAACCGTTGTTCATTTACAATAGTAATAATTCCTCTCCACAGCATAACAACAAATAATATTTTCTTACATAGTGCCAGGCAGAATGACCTCAGTGAATATCATACCCAAAAAAGTGACATTTCTGTTTTTTTGTTTGTGTTTTTGCTTTGCTGGGATTGTCTACATCTCTATTTTTTTCATTAAAAAAATCTTTGATAAGTCATTTTCAAAATGATTGAGAAGTTGGTACCTGCACTTGTCTTTCCTCGCTACTTTTTCCTCAATAAAAAAAAAATTAAGTTCGCATTTGTGATCTGCACATGTGAGATAGATATTAAAAAGATGATGGTGAAACAGAACATTCTAAATTGTATTGGTAACATATTCATTAATATTCAAGAGAAAATGCTACATCTTTAAAAACAAAACAACAAAAAATTTTCATGGTGAACATTTTTAGATCAACAAAACCCTGAAATTTGAAGACTATAATGTAATGATACTTACCACTCCAAAAAACTGATGATAAAGGTTGCAGCCAAAAGAAAAAAGGTTACAGGAATGCTGCTGTCATGAGACAACAAATCATACAGAAACTGTTACAGCATTTTTTAAGCGTTTAAAACTTACATTAATTGTCTTTCAAAAAAAAAAAAGAAAGACTCTAATAATCATTTGTAAAAAAAAAATTATTTCATGCCAAAAAATAAACTATTTATGGAAAACAACAAAAAAATGACAACCCCCCCAAAAAAAAACCACCCCTCTATGGACTTTTTGGCTCGGGACAGACTTTAACTTTTTTTTAATGGACTTTTTAGAACCAAGCCAGGTGGGGCGGGATAGCCTAGTGGTTAGTGTTGGTGATCTGACAGCTGGGATCGAGTCACCACAGAGGCACTTGTTACTTTTCCACTGGATTTACCATCAGTGCATACTCCACTCCCCCTAAAGTCCTTCACATGAGACTTAAAACCAAGGCACCATGTGCAACCACATGTAAAAATTCTTGTGCACACACTTACAACTGTTCCACCTTTCAGTTTAGTAGGCACGAATGACACACTTTTTTTTTTTAACAAAAAGCAGGCAAAATCGTGGATTTTTGTGACAAATTTGGCTGAGTAGAAAGTTTCAAATTGCTATAACTTCAAAGTTTATTAAGATAAATGCAAATAAATCTTTAAAACTTTAGATTATATTACTAAAAACAAGCATGCAAGATTTCCATGCTGTACCTTTAGTTTTGAAAAGTGTATGTTCTTTTAAAAAAATGGATTAAGTGGTAAAAAGAGAACACAGAGAAAATGAGGAAAGAAAACCAAGTATGCACTCACACTCAATAAATGTTGTCATCTTTATTGTCAAATTATCATGATTTATGTTGCTTTTTTCGGAAAAAAAAATTTGGGGACATGAAAGAATACATGTTTAGGGTTCCATTTCCACAAAAAACCCAAATGATGAAAAATTATGATTTTTTCCACGGAAATCCGACCCGTGTCTGACCTTAAAACATTCAATACTAGCTAGCAGATCTGTGAAAAAAAAAGAAAAAAAGCTAGCAGATCTGTGACCCATGAAAAGAAAAGATGGTGTGACCACTTTAAAAAAAGTCAAAAAAGGAAAAGGAGAAAAACGTCACTTTATAACAGCATACTTGGACACTGACATGTGACAATTTGTGCATTGCTTCTTTGGAAATAGACTGAATCATATTAGCACATCTGTGTTTATGACTTAATGCTGAAAGAAAGCACTGTTTTCTAAAAGACAACTTCCCTGACTATAACAAAGGCTGTGTATGGGCACAGTAAGCACATGTTGACTTCAACACTTTGGGACAAACAGAAACATGGTGAGGGTATTCTATGTCACATACATAACTGCGATATATAGAGTCAAGAGTTAGCCTAACATGTGTGTATGTGTGTGTGTGTGTGTGTGTTTGTGTTTGTGTGTGTGTGCATATGTGACAGAGAGTGTGTGCAAACACATATGCACATGCCAACATGCTAGTAGTATGTGTGGGTGTGTTGTGTGTTGTGTATGTGTGAGAGAGAGAGAGAGAGAGAGAGAGAGAGAGAGAGAGAGAGAGAGAGAGAGAGAGAGAGAGAGAGAGAGAGAGAGAGAGAGAGAGAGTGCAAACACATATGCACAGACACACACACAAACTGGTGGAACAGGTATTAAGCTGTCTACTGACTCACGCCAATCCTTTCAAAACGGACGCTGTTCTCTACACTAACAATGTACTAGTCATGTTTTCACTAAAAGCTTATAATCATTTGCATCTGACGACAAACCAATCGCACATAACTTTCATTTGCTAATCACACTCACCCCCTTCAGTGCACCATCTTCCCTCACCCCTGTCATCACCAGCCATACATTCAACATTATCTGACCACACTGCTTCCATAGCAGTCAGCTTTGTACAGCCAGCAAAAAGTGTAATCATGGCAATCCTGTAACTGGAAAACATAAGTCTCTTTTGGATGAGATGATAAACCAAGGTCCTGTGTGTTACACATCATTATTTAGCACACATAAAAGAACCCACAGCAACAAGGGGGTTGACCCTGGCAAAATTCTGTAGATAAAAGCCACTCTAATAGGGAAACAAATACAGTTGCATGCAGGAAAAAGAAAGAAAAATGGGTAGGCGCTGCACTTGTGGTGACGCGCTCTCCTTGGGGAGAGCAGCCTGAATTTCATGCAGAGAAATCTGCTGTGACATAAAGTGGTACAAAATACAAATACAAGTCTATAAACTCCACATGGTCGGTGAAAGACCCTATCAACCAAAGAACCAAGCAAACACCTACTTCTCCAGATATTAATGAGCTCAACCCTTTCGCTGCTATCATATTTTGCTCAGGCACATGCTGGATGAAACAGAGAGAGCGTTGAATCATGATGAAAAGCGATCGTCAACTGAGCATTGACTAGCAATGGTTTCTATGATGAACACTGTTCATCAACAGCGCAGTAAAGAGGTTAATTAAAAACAGTATTGACCAGAAAAACAACAACAAACCTTCACAAGATCTAAAGCTACTGCCATCAAAATATCATTGATACAAAACTCAAAACCAAAACCTAGCTCCAGACATGGTTAAAAGTTAAAGTCTGTCCCGAGCCTAAGGCTCATCAGGCCGGTACTTATCCCGGTTTCTGTGGCGTTAAGCGACTGAGAGTCATAGACTCCCCCCTGGATAGGACGCCAGTCTATCGCAGGGTTAACCCCCAACACAAGGTTGGTACCCCTTTTACACCTGGGTGGGGTGAGAAAATAGCCGTAAAGTGCCTTTTCCAAGGGCACAACGCCATAGCCGAAAGCTGGGATCGAACCCGCAACCTTTGGATTACGAGTCCAACGCCCTAACCACTAGACTACAGCGGCTTCCAGACATGGAATGCATTTAAAAAAAAGAAAAAAAAGAAAAGAAATGGAATGCAAGGAATTATCATATAATAATGCTGTTTGTTGTTGTTGTTGTTGTGCGTTCCCCAGCTTAACACTCTGGGGGGTCACCCAGAATACGCACTCTTGACTCGCTCATCCCACCTAGGAATCACTGTGAGATGGGAAGCACACTGAATGAGAAGTTTGCCTGTATGACTGTTTTCAAGTACCTCGCCATACAGGCAGCCATACTCCGACTTCAGAGGAGCTGTTTGTCAATGACCAAGCTCTCTTTCAACACAAGGTGGTCTTACAAAAGATATTTTTTACTTATAGATTTTTTTCTTACATACTGTGCATATATTTGCTTATGTACTCATAAAATAAGTATGTCTTAGTTTTGATTTTATTGATTTTTTGAATTGCTTGTAAAGTCATATGTCTGTCTAGCTGATGGTCTTAAAACATTGCATTTATTGTGTGTGTGTGTGTGTGTGTGTGTGTGTGTGTGTGTGTGTGTGTGTGTGTGTGTGCTTGTGTGTGTGTGTGTGTGAGTGTGTGTGCTTGTGTGTGTGGCGGGGAGGTGGATGGTGTGTGTGTGTTTAGGTGTGGGGATGTGTGATTATCCCTAAATCATAAAATCTCCACTGAGATGGACATATAATCATACCACCATGTTAGCTTAAGCTCACACTAAAAACTGCTGCTTGGGTTTTTTTTTTTATCCCAACAATCACTTTTTACTGTTGATTCTAACAAGCATGGCAATTGTCCTTCACTTCTGATAACATTCTAAAAGGAATGGGAGACAGGAAAAATGTTTGATCTGTACAGTACACAAAAAAGCATAAAAAAAGCAGAAGACTTTGGTGTAAATACACTGAGATTCCTGATGAGATTTTGTGTTCAATAATATCACTTCATTGTGTGTTATAATATCACTTCACAGTGTGGCAAATTAAGTAGCTAACATCAATATTTTTTGGGGAAAAAAACCATACTTTCATAATTCCTTTAGCCAGTTCAAGGTTTGTTTCAGGAAGATTTGAACTGTCACTGCAATTAGGATTTTTTCCCCAAAAGTTTGTCAAAATAGGTTTTGCAAGTTGTAATAAGAATACAGAGCTTATGCAATCATGAAACAAACTGCAACATCACAATGAGTACAAACCAGTACAAAGAAAAAAACGACATACATGTAAAGTTCAAGTCCTTCACTGTAACAAGGCACAATCCTTAAATCTTTGAAATCCCCCCCCCCCCCTTCCTCACCCCAATAAATTATTTAAATGTGCAAACGTATCATGTTCTTTATTATCTACTTTCCATTCAATATGTATTAGTTTATGCAATACAAGGAAATTACTTTCTTGGGTTTGGGCTGTTGTTGTTGTTGTTGTTACTCCAGGTAATGATAAAATGAAAATATCTCAATGGTAGAAAGAATGCCATTCTTAAGATTTTGTCATATTGGATTACAGATTCCCCTATGTTGAACATTTATTATTGATTTTCTTTCAATTGAATGAGACATGTTTATATATATAAATATATAATATATATATATATATATATATATATATAATATATTATATATGAAACCAAATTACAATACTGAATATCTGGAATATGGCTTTCAATGGAATGTAGCGACACCTGCCACTGATAAATCTCACTTTTAAAACAACACAGTGCAGGACACTTTGGGGTATGAAAGACTTGCTAACAGTTGGTCAAAAATACGCCATTCTTCTCTGGAAACAACAACATCATCCACACATACTGAACACCGTCAGCAACAAAACAACTGGAATGTGCAATGGAAAAAAGGAGCATCTATAAACACCTCCTATCACCTGTCACATGTGACAGGTATCTGTGCACTGGAGAACAGGGGTATCTATAGTCACCTCCTATCACCTGTCACATGTGACAGGTATCTGTGCAGTGGAGAAAAGGGGTATCTATAGTCACCTCCTATCACCTGTCATATCTAACAGGTATCTTCTTCTTTCTTCTCTCAATCCCATTACACTGTCAGATGTGTCTGGGAAAAATAATGGCATGTCCTTTCCAGCTCCTCTCGTGGGCCGTACAGCTTGGTCTGTAGGGTTATTTATCTCTGTCGGCCACACTTTCTTCCTCAAGTCGCTGAATAGCGTACACCTTTGAAGGATGTGTTCGCCTGTCTGGTTTTCTTTACCACAGCACACAGGGGAGAAGGAGCGAGTTTCAGCTTTGTGGACATATGGTGGTTTAGTCTGACAGGTATCTGTAATCTCTTTCTATACACATCACAAATAGGGCTGGAAAATCTGACGGAATGTGATCTCTACAGGCACCCGAAAAAAAACCCTAAAAACTAAACAAAAAAATGAAACAACACTCTCCACAGAATGGTAAAAACACACACCCCACGCTCACCTGTTGACCAAAAAAACACACACTACATACATTGTCAAAATTTGTGCATCAGTACAAGTTAAAATGGTAGCTCACTTTCAAAAAGTACGGCTGTGCATCCATATCAATTCTACAGTTTTTGGCTGGAAATAAGTAAATAGGATGCACAGACCTATTCATGCCTCCTTCTCAAACGCACATCCAATCCTCCCCCCCCCCTTCCCCCCCCCCCCCCCCACCACACACATACACACACACACCTCCCTTCCAAAGTTTGAAAATGAAATATTTCTTACAGCCAACTGTATGCTTCTGTGACCCAGTAGTGGGTGGTACGTAGGGAAGGGTTAGCAGCTGGTTGGTTGCCCAATAGTGGTTACCCGAAGGGAAAAGGTTAATCATGTAAGCTTTTCTGTGATGACTGAGATTCTTCCTTTGTTCAAAGGTATATTATACATAACAAAAAACTTGACAACATTCCACTTGAGAAAATCCTCCATAAAAGACCATCAATTCTGCTGAAATCCTAACCCAGACGAGAATCGTAATATCTTGAGTAAACTCATGAACTAAACAGTAAAAAAAAAAAAAGAAAAAAAAAGAGAAAACTAAACAGTATCTTTCTGCTGAGACTTGTCCCCACAATAAACGAGGACAAACAAGAAAGCACAGTCATTCAGATCAAAGTCTTCAAACAGACAGCAACAATTTGCAAAATATTTAACAAAAGAGTATCAATTTTCAATCAGATCCAGACAATCAGAATATGTATATACATATAATAAAAAAACAAACCCAAACCAAACGATATATATTACCAGACATCATGGATTCTGCAGAGATTCTTAAAAGTCACACACAACAATGGATCTGTTGAGATTCTCCTTCAGGGAGCGATGACCTTGAGATCTTTTCCGATCCTGACAAAAGCGTCGACTGCCCGGTCGATGTCCTGATCGCTGTGGGAGGCTGAGATTTGAACACGAATGCGGGCCTTGTTCTTGGGCACCACTGGGAAGCTGAACCCAATCACATAGATCCCTTGGTCTGGTAACACACACACACACACACAAAAACACTATCACATAGACCCCTTGATCTGGTAACACAACAAAAAATACTCAATCACATAGATCCCTTTGTCTGGTATCACAATAAAAAAAACAATCACATAGATCCCTTGAACTGGTAACATGGCAAACACAAAGACAAGACACAACTGCTTAATCACTTTGCACAAATACTGACATTGAGGTAGAATGTAAGTCAAAAAGAGACAGAGACACAAAGGAGACAGAGACACACGAGGATGACAATGAGAGAGGAGGAACATGGGGTAGGATACACAGAAGAACAGGAAAGAATAAGTGTGATCTTCAGATTTCTGCATTTTACTGATCATCCCTGTAAGAAAAAGTGATAGCAAAAACACCTGTGCGTACATGAAAAAGTTCATTTTGTGTTTTGTTCCTCAGCTAGACCTCTGGGTTCACCAATAGTGAGATTTATGATATGTGACTGCTCCCTCTGCCTCCCCCCCCCCCCCCCCCCCACACATACCATTTAGGTAGCTGCATTTCATTTTAGGGAACAGTGTCTAAACACTTTTTCGGGCATCCATTCATACCAGCACACAATTGGCCTACTCTTCGAAAGGCAAGATTTTTGAATGCATTCGTAAAAGGGGTGGCCTTGATTTATAGTCTCATCTGAAGGATTATGACGTTCAGTTTGATTTTTTTGTCAAACTGGGAAGAAAAGGGTGAGGCTGGGAGTTGAACCTAAAACCTCACAGTTACTTGTTAGCAGGTGAACGTCTTAACCATCCTGCCACCTTCCTTCTTGAAAGTTACCACGATATATAATATATAATAATAATAATAATAATAATAATAATAATAATAATAATACATGGAATTTATACAGGGCTATATCTTGCAAAAACAAATCAAAGAGCTTGCATTTGACCTATACAACACACAAGCAATCAATAACAATTAATATTTTAACAAATTGAATGTACACACATGTCAATCACTTCAGCAGTTCAAACAGCCACAAAAGTACGCATATCACCACAATCTTCAGCTGAATTCAAACAGCCACAGTTACTACACATCACTGCACAATCGATTCACCAGTTCCCCCAAGTTACAATATCCTCAATTCACCAGTTAACAGCAAAAAGTTATACAATCATAATCAATACTTCTCAGTTCAATAATCACAAAAATGCCTGATTACCAGATTTGTCAGCGAATTCAGAAGAGCGTGATCATGCATCAGGGAAAATGGATGCTGATCCCTGATGTACAAATCCATCACAGATAATAATAATTATAACAATAAAAAAAATAAAAATAAAAAAAATAATAATGGGATGAATATATGTGATATAATATATATAGTAACTAATAATAATACTAATAATAATAATAATAATATATAATAATAATATAATAATAATAATAATATAGATAATAATAATAATATATAAAATAATAATAATAATAATAATACATGATCAATGATCAATACATCAATGACAGGACAAATGTGACGCTCCACTCCATAATGAGTCACATTGCACCAGAGGTCAAATTTTAGTTGTTTTTTGTTGTTGTTGTTGTTGTTTTTTCAAATTTTAGTTAACATGTAATAGATTTGCAATGATAAGGCTATCCAATACAGACAACATGACTGAAAGTCGAACGATTCTATGAAAAGTTATTACACTTTGAAATGATAGACTGCAGAAAGTGACAAAATGAGAAATCAACGAGCTTAGCATCATAATAAGTGGTCAGAATGAGGACTTGGGGCATTTTTAAAGCAAAGGATAATAAAATTATGCCTTGATACTATAGTACAGGGTAGAAGAGTGGCTATAGT
>CM060337.1:42843214-42863214 GCA_030674155.1 Stramonita haemastoma
CATGTTAGTTAAGTAATTCAAGTCTGTCCCGAGCCTAAGGCTCATCAGGCCGGTGCTTACCCGGTTTCTGTGGCGTTAAGCGACTGAGAGTCATAGACTCCCCCCTGGTAGGACGCCAGTCTATCGCAGGGTTAACCCCCAACACAAGGTGGTACCCCTTTTACACCTGGGTGGGGTGAGAAAATAGCCGTAAAGTGCCTTTTCCAAGGGCACAATGCCATAGCCGAAAGCTGGGATCTGAACCCGCAACCTTTAGATTACGAGTTCCAACGCCCTAACCACTAGACTACAGCGGCGGCTTTCAGAACATGTGGATGCATGTAAAAATCATTATCACCCTGAAACTTTGAGAAAAGAGCACCCCCCCCCCACCCACACAATCAAGTAAACTAGAAAGCAAGTCACCATCTTTGCACTCAAGAATCATAAGACTGATGAATGACACCCCCCTCCCCCCCAATAAAAACAACCCCAAACAACCCCCCCCCCTCTCCCTGAAAACACCAATAATGAGAAACCCAAGTACATAAAAAGCAATTAAAATCTTCACTCATCCTTGCTTATATTAAAATATATTGATGTTCCGTCGAAGCTTGGAAGTTCATAATGGAATGTGAATAAGGTATGCCTGGAATGTTTTCTTCTTCAGCATGTGGACCGACATCCCTTCTTCTTTATCGTTCTTTTCCACCGAATGTGGTGTGTGTGTGTGTGTGTGTGTGTGTGTGTGTGTGTGTGTGTGTGTGTGTGTGTGGTGTGTGTGTGTGTGTGTGTGTGTGTGTGTGCGTGCGCGTGTGTGAGTGTGTATATATATATATATGTATATATATATACACACACACACACACATACACACACACACTGCAACAGACAACACCATGTTGTGGTCTGCCCACGGACCTGCCTAAACATTCCAAACACAAGGAGACTTCCGAGCTTCCAACAGGTACATGCAGAATTGTTTGAGAGTAAGGATGGCTACACTCCACACTGCAAGCTGGCGGGAAAACTCCAGAGACTGAACAGAACTAGTGAAAGTGACCAAAACAAACTGTGAGGGAAATGACACACTGTTAGAATTAAAAAACAAACAAACTGTTTAGTGTTAGAATTCACCAGTGCTATTCTTCACCGGTTCTGGATGCAAGTTTTGCTCTGTTACAAAGTGATGTTCTCTGCATTCAGAACTAAAGGAAAACTAGAAGCTGAACCTGGCAAAGCCTATCCCTCTCCTGGTTTCAGATTCAATTGTGAATTTAGATATGCTTGCATCTCCAATGACAGTTCACCAAAGTAAGGTTGAAGGTGAAAGGAAAAGAGGCAGATCACCAACATCCTACATTGCCACATCACTGAGATCAGTGGTCTGGGAGGGAGGGCTACAGGAGATGGAAGAACTCAGCAGAGACAAGAGAGAGATGGCAAACCCCAGTGGCATTGTGTGGAGCTCCTACTGACAACAGCTGTGATCTAAATAGTTCCGATGTGTTGTGTCCTACGTGCAACCAGCCATGTGTGGCCAACTCCTTTAAGAAAGATGCATGGGTATTTAACATGCACGAGATGCAGTAGGTATAACATACACAATTTCAAACTCTCAGGGGTGAGATAATGGGAGCTGAACCTGCACAACCTTCCGTCCTTCATAAAAACGCTTGTGTGGACTGTTTATTGACCACTCCTGTTGCACTTTCTTACTGTCAGACAGCAGCATCACTATGACAACTTCTATAATATTGCACTACTTAATTACATTCTTTTAATTCTCTCTGTCTGAACTTTCTCTATTGGAATCATTCATCACACAACGTTTTGCCTGAATGTTCCCGATTGGGAATCCGAGGTTTAGACAGTTTTCAATTCACATGGTAGCACCATAATGACATCATACGCTAATAATAGCATTGCTGGCCTCTTTCTCAGTTGAAAGCAACCAATCAGAATAGATCTTAATGTTCTGTGGCTGTTTGTTAAGCCGGGTCATGACCTGACCTCTGCATCTCATTTCTGTCCGTGAGTAGCAAGGGAGAAAACTGTCATATAGCAGGGGAGAAAACTGTCATGTGCAGACAGGGGAGAAAACTGTCATGTAGCAGGGGAGAAAACTGTCATGTAGCAGGGGAGAAAACTGTCATGTAGCAGGGGAGAAAACTGTCATGTAGCAGAAGAGAAAAGTGTCATATAGCAGGGGAGAAAACCGTGAGAGCTGAGTGAGTTTAGTCAATACCGAAAACAAACATACCAAAACTGCAAAGACAAAAAAAACCCATCCAAAGATAACCAATGCAAACAACAACAACAACAACAACAAAATTAAACAAAATTAAAACCCCACTTACGCTAGAAACACCAGTTCTCAAAAACGCTCACTTACAGTACCACAGCATATACACACAGCACCCATTCATCACAAAAAGACTACAGCACCAAAGCGAATGAATCTAGGAAGAACTGTTCTGCTCTTCTCCACAGCTTAGTGTCAGGCAATGCATTAAAAAAGCCATGCTGTGTGAAACAACTGATTTAACCTCTGCACTACCAGAGAACTAGGCACAAAACGCCGGAGGAAAATACACAGGACCAAAAAAAAAAGGATCCTGGCCGAGTTTACCCTGGTCATTTTCACCAGCTGTCATCACTGTCTCTTGTCTTCTCAGCCAGCTTGACCTCTGTGTAGCTTTGTAACAGTATCAGTGTAACAGTATCAGTGTAACTCCGTGTAACATTATCAGTATAACAGCATCAGCGCAACAGTGTAACAGCTTAACAGTATCAGTAAGGTGTAACAGTATCAGTGTAACAGTATCAGTGTAACTCAGTGTAACAGTACAGTGTAACAGCATCAGTGTAACAGCATCAGTGTAACAGTATCAGATTGGTGTAGCAGTATCAGTGTAACAGCATCGGTGTAACAGTATCAGTGTAACAGAATCAGTGTAACAGAATCAGTGTAACAGTATTGGTGTAACAGCATCAGTGTAATAGCATTAGTGTAACAGTAGCAGTGTAACAGTATCAGTGTAACAGTATCAATTTAACAGTATTAGTGTAACAGTATCAGTTTAACAGTATCAGTGTAACAGCATCAGTGTAACAGTATCAGTGTAACAGTATCGGTGTAACAGTATCAATGTAACAGTATCAGTAAAACAGTATCGGCGTAACAGTATCAATGTAACAGTATCAGTGTAACAGTATCATTATCAGAGCTGTAACCTGTTACATACATTCTGTTACATGCTTTTTGGGTTTGGTTGTATATTTTATGATGCGGTGTCATGGTATTTCGTACATCAGATTTTGATTGCCACAGGGCTACTTCCAACTTTAAAAAATCAGGGCTGCTTTCAACTTTAAAAAATCAGGGCTGTTTTCAACTTTAAAAAATCAGGGCTGCTTTCAACTTTAAAACATCAAAACAAGGAGATTAAGTGCAAAAAGGAAAGAGCAGAAAAATGCCATTCTAACATAAAGAAATGTGTCTTAAACACACACACACACAGACACACACACATAACAGAGCTTCAGACAGGTGACAGAAATCTTTTTAGCAAGTGGAAGTTTTCAAAGCTGCATAGAGTTATATAAAATTAAAAAAAAATTTAAATCCTTCATGGCAATTTCTGCCAAAAACTCTGCCAAAACTCTATACTGATGAGCTGCCCACAAGGCTGGGAAAGAAAGCTGCAGTCTAAATTGAACTGGCATGTGACCCCTAAGACCTAATGGACAGGATAGCCTAGTGGTCAGAACACTGCGCACGCGATTAGACGACCCAGGTTCTATTCCTGTTCAAGGGGATTTTTCTCCTGGAGTTAACATCAATGCCGACTCCACACCCCCTAAAGTCCTTCGGAGGAGACTACAAACCAAGGCCCCATGTGCGAACACATGCAGAACATCTTGCGCACACGTTAAATCCTGTTCCACTTTTCGTAAGAGTAGGCCATTGTGTGCCGGTGGGAACAGATGACAAGATTTACAAAACTGCATACATACGGGGACTGGATGTTAAAAAAAAAGCACACAAGTGCTTACTCCACTATCCTCGATATAAAAAAAAAAAGAATTAAAAAAAAAACAATCCCCAGACCACGCTAAACCTAGACTAGACAGCAAACACACTAACAAAAGAAAAAGGGTGTAAGTGCACGAGACATCAAACCAACACCGTGACCGCAAAACTCTACACAAAGTGTCACACATTCATGGCTGATCTTGCCACACCTGCATATCTTTTTTTTTTGTGAAAAAATTCAGCAAAATGTCAACCTCTGTTTGACGCTTTTCCATCTCATTTCACGCTTGGGTGAACTTGTGAATGGGCTTGTTACTACGCCACGGTGTGGTGACTTCTTTGAATTGAAAGGAGCTTTCTGATTGGCTGTTGACTGGCTCAGACAATGCTCAATGGCTCTAGGCTGAGTTCGACTCCTGTTCGAGGGGACTTTTCCCCTGGAGTTAACATCAGTGCTGACTCCACTCTCCCCAAAAGTCTTTCAGATGAGACTGTAAACCGAGGCCCCGTGTGCGAACACATGCAGAACATATTGCGCACATGTCAAATCCTGTTCCGCTTTTCATTAGAGTAGGCCATTGTGTGCCGGTGGGAACAGATGACAATATTTACAAAACTGCATAAACTGGATGAAAAAAAAGCACACGAGTGCTTATTCCATTATCCTCGATATAAAAGAATGAAATAAATTTTTTAAAAATTAGGCACAGTCCCCCATGTACTTTTCATGACCCGCTTGGCAGAGAGAGGGCAGAGGGTTAGAAAAAAGAGGCCATACAGGGGGGGGGGGGGGCGCTGTCTTTTGTTACCTGTAATGCCAACTCCTTTACAGGTGCAAAACAGCATGCTAAAGTGCTATCAAGCGGAAGACATTCTTTTCAAAAGGGGACCCGTTTTCAGCTCTGCAGATGCACTCACATAGCCTTTCATGCATATGTGACGCTCCACCACAAAATGAGTCACTTAGCACCTCGCCCACTTTTCAGCGCTAGGAGCCAGGTGGGGGTCAAGTTGTCGATTGTGAGATTTTGATTGATTGATTGATTGATTGATTGATTGATCGGTGGTCTAGGTGGTCACGCGCCTTGCCTAGAAAGCAAAAAGTCCAGGTCGGAGTGTGCGGAGTTCGTACCCCGTTTGGACCCGAAACTTTTTCCCCATCCATTAGACCCTGAGTGGTGGTCTGGGCGCTAGTCTTTCGGATGAGACGATAAACCGAGGTCCCGTGTGTTACACTTCACTATTTAGCGCACGTAAAAGAACCCACAGCAGCAAGGGGGTTGTCCCTGGCAAAATTCTGTAGAAAAAAGCCACTCTGATAGGGAAACAAATACACTTGCATGCAGGAAAAAGAAAAAAAAAAAAGGGTAGGCGCTGCACATGTGGCGACGCGCTCTCCTCGGGGAGAGCAGCCAGAATTTCACGCAGAGAAATCTGCCGTGACATAAAGTGGTACAAAATACAAAATACAAAAAATACAAAATACAAACTATAGCCATTACTCTACCTTGTTGTGAAATATCAAGGCAAACTTTTGTTGTCTTTTGCCTTTAAATGTGTTTTTTAAAACAGGCAAGCTTTCTTTTTGTCCACCTCTCAGTATGCTAAACTTGTCCATTTCTCATTTCATACAGTCTATCATTTCAAGTTGGAATAACTTTTCATAGAATTGTCCGATTTTCAATCTGGGTTTTTTTTGGTATTGTTTAGCTCTTTTATTGCAGATTAGTAACGTGTCAGTAACTAAAAATTGACCTCAGGTGCAATGCGACTCACTATGTGGTGGAGCGTCACATATCAACTAACAGGAACAGTTTACAGCTCTGCATATGCAGTCACACAGCCTTTCACACATATCGACTTACAGGACATAGCCTTTCACACATATCAACTAACAGGACATAGCCTTTCACACATATCGACTTACAGGACATAGCCTTTCACACATATCAACTAACAGGACATAGCCTTTCACACATATCGACTAACAGGACATAGCCTTTCACACATATCGACTAACAGGACATAGCCTTTCACACATATCAACTCACAGGAAGACTGAGTAGCACAAAATCCCATACATGTAGTTTATAACATTCACGTCTGTCAAAATTACCTTCCTGTTTTACCAAAGAAGCCTGTTGCGTGGCACTCGTCGATGAAGACAAGGGCATTGTGCTTGTCTGCCAGGTCGCATATATCCCTGCAACAGGGCGGAATTTTTTTTTTTTTAAAAGATCCTTTCAATTGAAGCAAACACACACACACACACACATGCATGCACGCACACACGCACGCACGCACGCACTCACACACACACCATACACACGCACACACACATACATACACACACACACACACATAACATCTTGTACACATGTTAAAACCTGTTCCACTTTTCCAAAGAGTAGACCATTATGCACCAGTAGGAATGGGTAACAAAATTTACAAAACTGCATACACACGGGAACTGCATGTAAAACACATGACTGCTTATCCCCAATTTTCCATTATCCTCGCTATAAAAGAATATAAAAAAAAAAATAATAATAATAATAATAAATAAATAAAAATAATTATCCCATGATCCTCAAAATAAAAATAAAATAAAAAAAGATAAAAAATCAAATGGATCAATAAAGAACACCTGACAAGCTACCTGAGAGGGGCAACATTGCCATCCATGCTGAACACACCGTCAGTGACGATCAGTCGCTGCCGCTGACTGGCGCTGTTTTTCAGCTGTGTCTCCAAATCTATAAAAAAAAAAAAAAGAAAAAAAAACAACTATGGAGTTAACCACCGCAAATCCTGCCAAGAGGGCATATTCCATAGGGCATAGTCTCTGTGCTTGCCAAAGCCAGATACTGTTTTGACATCCAACTGGCCTTTGCGTAAAGTAAAGCACTTAAAAAAAAAAATTATAAGTTGACAAGAAAAAAATTGGTGTGGCATCTAGAATTAACCTCTTTACTGCACTGTTGATGAACGGCGTTCATTATAGAAACCGTCACCAGCAATGCTCAGTTGACGATCGCTGTTCGTCATGATTCAACGCTCTCTCTGTTTTGTCCAGCATGTGCCTGAGCAAAATATGATAGCAGCGAAAGGGTTAAATATTCTGGCACTTTGTTTCTGTCATCCATGTTGGCCGATCAGTTTATGTCACGTGTTCTATGTTGTTCAAATATTTCAGAAGTTCACTACTGCTCACCATCTATGTTTTTAACATGAAGCAGGATGGTGATGAAACAGACATAGATGCATGCAGTTCTCAACCAATCAGACACAGCATGCGCAGCTGTCAGTTTCCTCCCCTTTCTGCTACTATTCATCCCATCCCATCCCATCCCAGCTGGTGCTATTTACAACAGGAACAGACCACACTTGGACTGAGTAAAAGGACGGGGCACGCTAAATTTAGCACTCTTGACTGAGTGATGTTGAATGTGTGTACTGCGCAAGAGACAACAGAAGAAAAAAAAAAATCACAAAAGTCAAAACTACCTCTCTTCATAGTCAAAAACATTTTACAACAATTTTCCAAAACAAACTGATATCTTAAAATAATTTTTGTTAATTAATTTTTACAATTTTTTTATTTTTTAAACAAACTGATTTTAACAACACCCCTGCCTCACCTTTTCCTGCCCCATCTCCAAGGTCATGTTTGCCTATTAGTACAGCTTACCTCCCATATCTCTGCCTACTACTGTTTACCTCCCATATCTCTGCCTACTACTGCTTACCTCCCATATCTCTGCCTACTGTTTACCTCCCATATCTCTGCCTACTACTGCTTACCTCCCATATCTCTGCCTACTACTGCTTACCTCCCATATCTCTGCCTACTACTGCTTACCTCCCATATCTCTGCCTACTACTGCTTACCTCCCATATCTCTGCCTACCACTTACCTCCCGTATCTCTGCCTACTACTGCTTACCTCCCATATCTCTGCCTACTACTGCTTACCTCCCATATCTGCCTACTGCTAATCTCCCATATCTCTGCCTACTACTACTTACCTCCCATATCCCGGTGCTTGTACCTCAGCCGGTGTGCCTTGCAGAGGCGAATGCCGTCGATGATGGAGGCATGGTTCAACTCATCCGAGATCACGGCGTCATCAGGACTCAGCAGAACCTCGAAGATGCCGGCGTTGGCGTCAAAACAGCTGATGTACAATATGGCGTCCTCCTTGCCGTGGAACCGGGCAATCTTTTCTTCCAGTTCCTTGTGGATGTCCTGGGAGCACAAAGAAAACAGGCCAAGAGTTGCTGTGTACATTCCCACACTGAAGAAAGTGAAACAATGCTTGATACAATGTTTTCTGGTACTTTATATACTATATATATTCTATATGATCCATACTAAGTCAAATTTGAGAAATGACAATTTTCTACTGACTTTAATGAATCAAACAGAGCCTTGTTTATCGTGTAATATATGATCCATACTAAGTCAAATTGAGAAATGACAATTTTCTACTGACTTTAATGAATCAAACAGAGCCTTGTTTATTGTGTAATTAATTTACGCATACAGCTAGCTGACAAAGCAGGTACCTGACTTTTTCATTTGCGTAACTAGCTACAAAGTAAACCTACGTACTCATGTGTACAGCTACCACTGCCTGTGCCAGATGAACCTGACAGAGCTGAGGCCAGCCCATGTGTGTCCAGGGCTTTCTTCCCCGCTTCAATCACTGCATGGATGGCTCTGGTAAAGAAAAGAAAACACCACACTCTTGTGACAACATTAATAATATGTACTATGCAAAATGGATAGATCTGCAAGCATATGTACTATGCAAAATGGATAGATCTGCAAGCATATGTACTATGCAAAATGGATAGATCTGCAAGCATATGTACTATGCAAAATGGATAGATCTGCAAGCATATGTACTATGCAAAATGGATAGATCTGCAAGCATATGTACTATGCAAAATGGATAGATCTGCAAGCATATGTACTATGCAAAATGGATAGATCTGCAAGCATATGTACTATGCAAAATGGATAGATCTGCAAGCATATGTACTATGCAAAATGGATAGATCTGCAAACATATGTACTATGCAAAATGGAGATATCTGCAAACAGATGTACTATACAAATGGAAAGATCTTCAAGCATATGTACTATGCAAATGGATAGATCTTCAAACATATGTACTATGCAAATGGATAGATCTGCAAACAGATGTACTATGCAAAATGGATAGATCTGCAAACATATGTACTATACAAATGGATAGATCTGTAAACAGATGTACTATGCAAATGGATAGATCTGCAAACAGATGTACTATGCAAAAATGGATAGATCTGCAAACATATGTACTATACAAATGGATAGATATGCAAGCATATGTACTATGCAAAATGGATAGATCTGCAAACAGATGTACTATACAAATGGATAGATCTGCAAACAGATGTACTATGCAAAATGATTACATCTGCAAACATATGTACTATTCAAAATGAATATATCTGCAAACATATGTACTATATACAAATGGATAGATCTGCAATCAGACATACTATAATTTCTATCAAGCATCTTATCTTTATCCCTTTGGGAGGGTTTCACTGTGAGATGCCACACAGTGTGTACATGTCTGGTCTTCACTGTTCAAGGAAGCACAGTCACACGCATACTCACACATCATCCGTTACGGTTAGTGGAAATGCAAAATGGTCATAAGCACAACTGCTGCATTGTGTGTTGGCTAAAATATTCAAAAAGGAAATGAGTCCTGAATTTCTAGAAGGTATGGATATTTTTTTCATTTTTGGCTAGCGCTCTGAGGTTCACAGATGTCAAGATGACGTGATTTTTTTTGTAAGTGAACGTTTATGCTAAACATTAAGGTAGCCACATTAAAACTTTGGGAATGATGTCTAAAAAGAACACCAATGTGCATCAGGGTTTTTTGTGAATTTTTTTTTTGGTAATCTTACCAGCATGAATGAGCTATTCTTCCAAAAGGCAGACTGGTTTAATTAATGTGTGCAAGATGTTCTGTGAGAGTTCACCCACAGGACCTGGGCTTATATGTTGTTCTCTGGAAACAGGCCCAGAAAGGGGTGACTCATACACTCGTAATACATGGAATTTATATAGCACTACATCTTGCAATAACAAATCAAAGCGCTTGCCTTCGACCACTACACTCTACACTACAAAATAGATATGATTCAAAAACAGTCCAGTACGACACAATACAAATACAACACAATACAACTAGAGACAACACAACACAACACAACACAGAGCAGATCAGTCAAAACCCAACTGACAG
The DNA here is from genome assembly GCA_030674155.1 of Stramonita haemastoma. Classification (NCBI taxonomy): domain Eukaryota; kingdom Metazoa; phylum Mollusca; class Gastropoda; order Neogastropoda; family Muricidae; genus Stramonita; species Stramonita haemastoma. Next base: position 42,853,546 of record CM060337.1, read on the forward strand.
AGAGGCCGAGGTAGTTGTTGGCGCAGAAGTTGAGGATGCCCTTGGTTTGACCTTGAACGCTGATGTTGGATCCCTGAGGAGACACGATGACTCGCTCCGCCTTCCACGTCCCTGCCTCCTTGATGGCCTTCAACTCTCCCTCCAAAATGGCCTTGCTTCCGGCCACTGCCGACGTCTGCCGCTGCCATTGTAACAGTCGGGGTGCCACAGTTCGAAGTGTACCTGTTGAATGAAAGATGCTTTTGGTAAAAAAAGAAGAAAGAAAAAAAAGAAAAAGAAAAAAGAAAGAATTTAAAGGAAAAAAGTGAAAAAAAAGAAGAAAAAAAAAAAAAGGGGGGGGGGAAGAAAAAAGAAAAAAAAAAAGGACAAAAAAGGAAAGAAAAAAAAGAAAGAAAAGAAAAAAAGAAAGAAAAAAAAAAAGAAAAAGAAAACTGCTTTTGGTAATAAACTTTTACTCTCACGTGCAGTGCCCACCTCTTGCCTAAAAAAAGGAAATTTTTAGATGTTTCATTTCCAAATTTTGAGATGCCTCATTTCAGAGGTTATGATAATGCCTCGTATAAATTTTATGCCTCAGTGATACATGTGTCATATAACCGGAAATATAAACACCTGATTTCAGATAATAGGGCATAGTTTGTGACATGTCTCATTAAAGTACCAATATTATGCGCTATATAAGTAATAATAATACAATGTACCACTATGACAACTTTTTCAAAGAAGTATTGATATGGGCCTTAATCAGTTAATGTGATGTTTTCAGCAAATTCTACCAGTAAAGGTCAAATTACATTAAATACAGTCATACTGACCTTAATTCTTTTAAACAAAAAGCCAATTAGTCTTTTTAAATCAAAGAATTTACACTACACTCATACCTTTTACCCATAACCCATGCTGATTTACAAAGTGTAAACTATCAAATAAGTAATAAAAGGAACATAACAAAGAGAACACCAGGGTTCGCGATAACCAGTAATTGTCGGTATTTTACCGATTGTAAACAGGGAATACCGGAAATTTTCGAAGCAGCCGGTACCACGTACCGATTCTGTTTGCCTGTGACCGATTAGATTTCCGTCTCAAAAAAAAAAGTCTGAAGTGACGTTTTCTGACAGTCTGTCATGCGCCTGTACTGTGCTTACGCAGCTACCCCTTCCTACCCTTTCCCACGAACATCTTTGGCGCCAGCCTCATTTAATTAGCCTAGCACGCAGAACAGCAAGCTTTACTGTTATAGAATAGAGCTTCGCGCTCTTCTTGGCATGACAGTGACTTCCATTCACAATGAGTAAATGGGGCCTAGATTTATTTATTCTTTATTCTTTTAATCTTTTATTTCAAGGATAATGGAATAAGCACTCCTGTGCTTTTTACATTCAGTCCCCGTGTGTATGCACTTTTGTAAATGTCATCCGTTCCTTACCCGCACACGATGGCCTGCTCTTACGAAAAGCGAAAAGGGAAAGCGGAGGGTCTATGACTATGAATTTGCGCGTTGCTTTGAGAGAGAAGAGTCGAAAACTAAATCTAACGTGAACGAAAGATCTAGATGAGCGCTAAGCATAGAAACAAGAAAGAAGAATATAAGTCACACAAATGATGCCATGCAAAACAACAGACTGACACAGACAGTGACACAGGCGCTAGAAAAAATAAAAAAAACTATTTCCTGCGTGGCTTCATGCCCAAGAAGTGAGTGGCAGCAGCACGGCAGTCAAAGTCTTAGACATTCGCGTTCAATTTAGATTTAGTTTTGCTGCCAAACAATCCCCCCCTCCCCCACCCCCTCACTGAATAGTTTCGTTTTGTTCACAGTATGTACCGGATTTGATTTTCTGGGGACCGATTTTGGGGGAGCTGGTCAAGATATCTCTGAAATGGCAACTCCCAGTACCGGTTTTAAAAAATCCTAGCGCGAACCCTGGAACACTTTAAAAAATTTTTTATCATTGCTTCTCTCACATTGAAAAGGTTGTCTTTACAGGTTTTTTTTTTCTCCATATCATGATTTTATCTTTTCAATCTTTTTATCATAATGTAGATCTAGAGAATGGGTCGTGATGAAGTAGGGGGCTGGAAGCACAATTGTAAACTCTTCTATCCATTAATTTACTGCACCCACCAAGGATAACATAAACATTTTTCCACATAATAAAGACATGTATCCAAATGTACACACACTCAGATGACACATGTAACTCTCCACCACATTATAATGAACCATATTGCACTGGAGGTCAAGTATTGACTGTTAACATGTTATCAATCTGTAATAAAAAGGATATTTAACATAAAAAACCAGACTGAAAATCAGAAAATGCTTTGAAAAGATAGAAATTGAAATGACTGGAGAAAGTGACAAAATGAGAAATTGAAAAAAAATTGTATTGTAACAATGTGTCAGAATGAGGGCTTGGATACTTTAAAATGACACCCAGCTATCTAAAATCCATCCAAGTGGAAAAGTAGGTCAGGTGCAAAACAACTCATTTGGTGGTGGAGTGTCACATAATTATATGCATGTAACACCTACTGCCCCACACTACTTGCCACTGCAACCTCTCAGTCATTATACAAACACAACTCATTCCCCCTAGCAAGCATGATCCTCTGACAAACATGACACTATTTTATATGGACAGTAAACTAGATAAAACTAAATATAATCTGCAACAAACATCACTTCAATGTGTTCAGCTGTTCGTAATCAATGAACACTTTCATGCAAATTTTTAATTATAAATGTCACTTATTAATTATCGATAACTAAAAAAAAAAAAAAAAAAGTAAATTTGTATCAGAGATCATACATATCACATATCATTATATGCATGCACAGTCTGTTGCTGCTTGTCGTTAACACCTGCTCACCCAGGCTAAAGCTTTAAGTTATTGCCCTCCTCTGCTTTTTGCACTGCTGTGCTTAAATTTGTTATGATGGGAAAATACTAACAGGTGATATCCATGTCAAGCAGTAACCGGTTATATATTTCTTTCTTTCTTTATATATTTATACCATCACAGCAGATTTCTCTGCGTGAAATTCGGGCTGCTCTCCCCGGGGAGAGCGCGTCGCCACAAATGCAGCGCCACCCTTATTAAAATTTTTTTAATATATTTTGCCTGTCTGTATCAGGGTTCGTGATAACTGGTAATTGCCGGTATTTTACCAATTGTAAACAGGGAATACCGAAAATTTTCGAAGCAGCCGGTACCGCGTACCGATTCTGTTTGCCTGTGACCGATTAGATTTCCATCTTAAAAAAAAAAAGTCTGAAGTGACATTTTCTGAGTCTGTCATGCGCCTGTACTGTGCTTATGCACCTACCCCTTCCCACCCCTTCCGACGAACATCTTAGGCGCCAGCCTCATTATTAGCCTAGCACGCAGAACAGCAAGCTTTACTGTGAAAGAACCGAGCTTCGCGCTCTTCTCGGCATGACAGTGACTTCCATTCACAATGAGTAAATGGGGCCTAGATTGATTTATTCTTTATTCTTTTAATCTTTTATATCGAGGATAATGGAATAAGCACTCCTGTGCTTTTTTACATCCAGTCCCCGTGTGTATGCAGTTTTGTAAATGTCATCTGTTCCCACCGGCACACGATGGCCTACTCTAACGAAAAGCGAAAAGTGGAGGGTCTATGACTATGAATTTGCGCGTTGCTTTGAGAGAGAAGAGTCGAAAACAAAATCCTAATTGAACTAAAGATCTAGATGAGCGCTAAGCATAGAAACAAGAAAGAAGAATATAGGCCCAAGTCACACAATGATGTGCAAAACAACAGACTGACACAGACAGTGGCACAGGCGCTAGAAAAAAAAATCCTATTTCCTGCGTGGCTTCGTGCCCAAGAAGCGAGTGACAGCAGCACGGCAGTCTAAGTCTCTGAGAGATTTGCCTTCAATTTAGATTTCGTTTTGCTGCCGAACAACCCCCCCCCCCCCCCTCCCCCCCCCCCCCCTCACTGAATAGTTTCCTTTTGTTCACAGTACGTACCAGATTTTATTTTCTGGGGACCGCTTTTGGGGGAGTTGGTCAAGATATCTCTGAAATGTCAACTTGCAGTACCGGTTTTTAAAAATCCTAGCGCGAACCCTGCTGTATATGTTTCCCTATCAGAGTGGCTTTTTTCTACAGAATTTTGCCAGGGACAACCTCCTTGTTGCCATGTTTTTGTTTTTTTTAATGTGTGCTAAATAATGATGTGTAACATACAGGACCTCGGTTTATCGTCTCATCTGAAAGACTAGCACCCAGACCATCACTCATGGTCTAATGGATGGGGGAAAAGAATCCATGGCAGTTTATGAACACTTTATAGATAACTGTACCCAAGATCTAGTTTGCTGTAAAACATTACCACCATAGTAGCAAACAAAATGACTATGAAATGGTGAATGAAACTTTTGGATGAAACTTTGAATGAAACATTTCATTGCTCATGGGAAAAGAACGAGCATGATGGCTTTTTTACATCCATCCCTCAGTCAAAGAAAATGTTCAAAATGATAAAATAAATAAACTACCACATAAACAAAGTTCTCAAAGAAAATAAATCACACAGCAAACTGTAATTTGGTACAAAAAATGTTGATATAGAGATCAGTACAGAAAGAAAAAAGAAAAAAAACGGAAGAAAAAACACACAAGTGATTTGAGAAAAATTTCAAAAGAGAGGAAGGAGACCAAAAAAAGGAGAGAAAGAAAAAAATTTGGAGCTATCAAAAAGCAAGAGAGGGAGGCAGCATGGGTGCAGAGAGAGAACTCTGAAAGAAATTATTCATAAAAAACCACTGGCCCATACACAGGGTTCGCGCTAGGATTTTTTAAAACCGGTACTGCCACTTGCCATTTCAGAGATCATCTTGACCAACTCCCCCAAAATCAGTCCCCAGAAAAAAAAATCTGGTACATACTGTGAACAAAACAAAACTATTCAGTGAGGCTGAACCAGAAAAGCATCCAAACTGGCACAAGTGCTACAGCTTTCACTGGCATCGTCTTCTCTGGATTGTTTGGGGGCTGAGGGTTTTTTAAAGAAAGAAAAAAGCTACCTCTGATATTTTTCTGCCATTTTTTACTTTTCCTCTCAAAGCAACACGCAACTTCATAGGCCTAGTCATAGACCCTCTAGGCCTAGGCCCCATTTACACACTGTGAATGGAAGCCACTGTCATGCCAAGAAGAGCGTGAAGCTCTATTCTTTCACAGTAAAGCTTGCTGTTCTGCGCACTTGTGAGGTTGGCCCAAAGATATGAGTTCATGGGAAGGGGTGGGAAGGGGTGGGTGTGTAAGCACAGGCACATGACAGACTGTCAGAAAATGTCACTTCAGACTTTTTTTTTTAGACTGAAATCTAATTGGTCACAGGCAAACAGAATCAGTACGCCGTACCGGCTGCTTCGAAAATTTTCAGTATTCCCTGTTTACAATCGATAAAATACAATTACCGGTTATCGTGAACCCTGCATACGTGAAAGGGGTTCTGATCAATTCACTGAATAATGATAGGAATACACGGTGAAGTACAGTGGTGACAAACAAATGCAAACAAATCCACAGGAGGAAAAAAATCTTAAAACAATATATTATCTCTTATTTTAAAGGCTTTCTTATGATATTAGGATTACTACATCCTAGAAGAAAACAGAGTCTAAATGCATTAGACTGGTTGATATATTTTTTCTGGGATATATATTTTCAGCTTAAAGTTAAAGACAAAATGTACTTCATCTTCTGTTGCTTCATTACATAAAGAGCATGTTGTATCAGATTCACTATGTATTCTGCATCTAAGTTTCTGAATGTTGATACACCCAGACTGAATTAGCCAGTATTCTTATAAAACGTATCCACTTCAAGCTTTAAATATGGTTTCAAAATTCATGTCACGTCATGTAAGCTTATAACTTGTCAACTGATAAATTTTATATAGATGTATCACTAGTTAAACAAAAACAACAACAAAACACCTCTAGTTCTATACTGTAGTCTTCTGATGCTTGTTCCATGCTTGCAATGGTACCATTTTTGCATATATTATATGCGACTGTTTTTCCCCCTCCGCCAATGATTTAAATAGTCTTATTCGGACTACAGGGATAGAAAAATTAAACAATAATCATAATATTTTGTATAAAAATATCATTGTATAATATTATAATACAAAATGATACCTTCAATGTGAATTCTTTTTCTTGAAGATTTCATAAGGCAGCCAAAGCAGCCATCATCAACAAGTGTAATTATAACAAACCTAATTTTTCTTGAATTACTACTTTTAAAGTTTTATACATAATCAATTAATTCTTTTCAGTTTGTTCTTTTTCATCTGTTTTTGTTTTTGTTTTGTTTTTTTAAGGATCTATAAAGAAATGAAGCTCCTGCACATGAAACTCAATGGTAAAACCTATGAACAACAGACTTGCTTTGATGCAATAGTAATGTTCAGCAAGTTTACTTGATGGAATGACTAGAGTATGATTTGTTTATTCCAGACCCTAGTCTTCTTCACTCCTATTTTCTCAATGATATATTATTTGGTCAAGTGGGCAATTGCATTTCATGTAGATCTATCTACGTGTGGGACTTTTCCCCCAAACTTCTCTTGCTTGTGTTTATACTGTTAGTGTATGGCAGTGTTTGGGTTATTATCTAGCTAATGTCATAATAATGACCACTAACCTTACGACCTCCTTTGCATTCTTCTTTTAACAGGGTCCCCAAACATAATGTCATAAGGCACAAAAATTAAGTGTTTATTTTCTCCTATTTATATTAATTTTGTAGTTTTTGTTGTGCAACACATATCATTAGCATAATTTCTTTCTCTTTTTATTATCATCTTTTGGTGGCAGTTTAAATAGGCCACAGGAATATCAATCAAATAATTCTTGTGAGTAGGAGTGACACATGTATCTAAATCAAGTAAAACATCTGGCTGCTCTGATGAAGGCTCATCCAGAACCCAAAACTCAAGTCAGGTCAGGCCAAAGGCATTATCCTTACTCAAAAAATGACTAAACTGTTGTCATTTGAAAGATTTTATTTTGATTTTTTTTTTCCAAATTAAATCTTTGGTAAATGAAATCATGTTCAAAATGATGGAGAAGTTGTAAGCTGTTAGTGTTACCTGCACTTGTTTTTCTCCACTACTGTATTATCAATGATAAATAATCTTTTGTCTTCAAGTTCTTTTCTAAAAAAATGTCCTGATCAAAACTGGCTTGTAACACTTGCATAATTGCTGACAGCACTGTAATTTTGCACACACAATTAGCTGGATATTGATTTTATAATTTCAAACACCAAACAAGCAACACACTCCATCAAGTGTGACTTGATTACCATGGTCTGATCATTGAAACTGGCACTAGGCTAGGCCTACAATCACACATGTATTTTTCATTCGTCAATTTCTTCATGACATCACAGAGTCAAGAATGAAGTTTTTGTCTCCGACGGTGGTGACAGCTGTAGGTAAACCATCGACAATCATAGAAATCAACCACCACAGAAAAATAGGTATAAACACACTAATGTGCAATCATTACACAACAAACCTGTGCGAAAAACCAAAGTTGATTGCATGTTGATCGCGATGTCCGGCTTCTTTCGTGTAAATTGTTGCTTAGTCCAAGGCTAGCGGACAACGCTGAAGTGAGGGTGTGGTGAATTCAGCCAATCAATAAGAAGCAGCAGTGGCACGGTGCCCTTTTACCTTGACAGAGGAAGTAAATGGCGCCTCTGACCCACAACCTTCGACCTCACAACAAGGCCGTCTGTAAGCCTATTTGACTCTAGGCGGCAAACTTGAAGATGGCGGAGTTGGTGGAAATTGTGTGTGCGTTACCTCTGCAGTCGCTTGAGGAAGGTAATCCGTTGTTCACATGCAGTTTTTTTTTTGTGCAGTTAAGATATAAATTCGTTCCGAAATATTTTCATAAAAATCCAAACGATCCAGGAGGAGATCTCTGCTTGTGTTGTTCTCCACAGTTGGTAACTAAAAATAAAATGTTGCATTTGGGCCTAATTTACAAGTAAAAACAAACTTTGGGCTACAAATATCTCTGGATCTAAAAGACATCTGTATATTTGTAGAATCTTAATCTCGATTAAAAAAAAATCCGTACAGCACTTCTTACTGTGGACTGTCTTGTGGTTTGAAGGGGAGGGGGGGGGGGGGGGTTCTTGCGTGTATGCAATCCTATCCATCACTCATTCATGTAATGCTCTGATTAGGCCTACTATGAAACAGAAACAGGGTAGGCCTAACAAAATTCGATGCAACTGGTATCAAACACTCGGCTCTTAACAAAATTAGGTGCAGATTTTTTACACATGAAAAAACATGACCAAGACGAGTGATCGTTGTACTTTCGGTTTCTGCATGTGCCTGATGTGGACATTTATTTTTGTCTCGATTGCGGCATTCTTTTGCTGACAAAATCTGTCTACTCTAGATCCATAATTTGGGAATAAGTATGTGGGTAAAAAAAAAAGACAGCTGTACTATACTATAAGATAGAAGTTCGACATATGATATAATGCCATGCACATTATGTGTGTGGTGTTGTGTGTGTGTGTGTGTGTGTCACTGTGTGTGTGTGTGTCACTGTGTGTGTGTGTGTGTGTGTGTTTTCAGTTGACATGGTCATAGTAATGTTTCTTGGTTGTGTTTACAATTTACACTGCCATTTCTACACTTCTAATCCCCACTTGCATAATTGTGACGCTCCACCACGAAATGAGTCGCTTTGCGCATTACCCAATTTTGGGCTAGGAGCCTTTAAAGGCAGGTGGGGGTCAAGTTGTCAATTTTGAGATTTTGATTGATCATTAAACTATATCCGTTTATCTACCTTATAATGAAATATCAAGGCATACTTTTTATTCCTTTTGCTTTTAAATGTGTTTTGAAAATACCAAAGCACTTATTCTGACAACCTGTTACTAAAATAAACTTGCCCGTTTCTCATTTTGTCACATCCTGCAGTCTATCATTTCAATTTGTAATAATGTTGCACAGAATTGTCCGATTTTCAATCTGTTTTTTGTATTTGATAGCCACTTTATTGGACATTAATAACATGTCAATAACTAAAAATTGACTTCATGTGCACTCCGTCTCATTATGTGGTGGAGCGTCACAATTATTATAGATTTAGGACTAGCATTAGCAAATGGCTTGTTTTTCTCTCTCCATCTGTTTTCTCATTTTTCACATTCAAACATGAACATGCACACACAAAACACACAGACATCAGGGTTCGCGCTAGGATTTTTTAAAACCGGTACTGCGAGTTGCCATTTCAGAGACATCTTGACCAACTCCCCCAAAATCGGTCCCCAGAAAATAAAATCCGGTACGTACTGTGAACAAAACGAAACTAATCAGTGAGGGGGGGGGGGAGGGGGGGATTGTTGGGCAGCAAAACTAAATCTAAATTGAACGCGAATCTCTCAGACTTTGACTGCCGTGCTGCTTGCTGCCACTCGCTTCTTGGGCATGAAGCCACGAAGGAAATAGGATTTTTTTTCTAGCGCCTGTGCCACTGTCCGTGTCAGTCTGTTGTTTTGCATGGCATTATTTGTGTGACTTACATTCTTCTTTCTTGTTTCTATGCTTAGCGCTCATCTAGATCTTTGTTCAATTTA
>CM060337.1:42868214-42938214 GCA_030674155.1 Stramonita haemastoma
TGTGGTGCCACAGTGAAAGAGACCCCTACTTGATGATATATTTTCTGTCCAGTGTTCTGTAGTATGTCTGTAGACCTTGAACAGACTGAAAGGAACGACAAGTGACAATTCTGATGAAACTGTATATGTACCATGACTAAAAAGGGAGAGATGTCAGACTGTGATTGAGACAGGAGACGCTTGTGTTCCCAGGTCAGTCCGAGGGCAAAAAGAGGAGCGCCAAGGCCGTTCCGTCCAGCCAGAGGTCAAAGCCGGTCAAGAGAAGTCATCATGCCACACAGGTGGCGACCTCCTCACAGGTCACTGTTACATTTATGTTATGGATTTTTGTTGTTGTTGTTCATTTATTGACTGAACTTTTTTATTTTCTTAGAGAGAGTGACTGAGAGTTGGGTTTTTTTTTTGGTTTTTTTTAAAATATAGCTTTGGAAGTAAAAATGGTTCTGGGGTTGTTTTATGTACCATAAGAAAGATTTGAGGGGGTTAGAGAGGAAAAAGTTAGGGACTGTTCGTAAGAAAAAGTTTTTTGTTTTTGTTTGGTTATTTCTTTTTTTTTTTTCATTGAAAGAAGGTTTTTAGATGGAAGTTATTGTTAACTGTTTTTGTTGTTGATGTAACAGAATGGGAACACAAGGATGATCATGCTGATTATTTTAGAACAAATTAGTGCGTGTGTTGAACTGTATTTTTGTGAATTATTCCATCATGGATTGCAAATATTTTGTCTGTGGAGTCATGTGAAACACTCGTTTTCAGTGTGAAACTAGAGATTACTTTTGATGTGAAAGAATATGGAAAGCGTTTTTTTTGTTTGTTTTTTGCTTTACATAATTCTTATTTTTATTGCAGAACTCTTCAAATGATCTTGAAGATGAAGAAAATGATGATGGTGAAAACGACGATGATGACTTGACCCCCAGTCAGGTTCAGCGCTTCAAGTCGCTGTATACGAATCTTCTTAGTGTAAGTATTTTCCAGAGCTACAGAAAGACTGATTCTGTTAATAGGGTTAACCCTCTTGTTGTTGAATTCTACAGAGCTAAACTGCCTGTAGATTTTGAATTCTTTTAAAGTTTTCTACCCCAAACTGACATAGTCTACTCCTGAGACAATTGTCTGTGTGCATGACAAGCTATCAAGCTGAAATTTTGTCACAAGCTAGATATATCTTTGTACTTGCATTTTAAGGCAAGTTTACATGTCTGGTCACAAAATGTCGTGTCGTTGTCACCTTATTTGTCACCAATCACAGGTAAAAGTGTGTTGTATACAATAAACCAGCAAAATATATATGGAATAGACACAAATTCATACATGTAAGTGTTGAATAAAGAACTGATGCCTAGCTAATGTGTTTATTAATGTTTGTGTGCAATTGTACTTCAAGGATGTGTCACACAATGTCCTCATAACACCTGTTGTTTTATATGTCTTGATGAGGCATACTTTTTGTTTAACTGGTTTTTTGTCTTTTGAAAACAAGCAATATTCAATCAATATCTTACCTATATACTGCATTTCAGATGTCTATGTCTTACCACATGTTTGTTAAGTGCACAGAAGTGTAATATTGTACATAAGTGTCACATTGTCACCAGTGTCACCACACAGGTGTGACAAACATGAAACAACACAGAACTTCTGTAATTCTACAAAATTTTAAACGTGATAGCCTTTAAAGTAGTCATAGTGATGGCACAGGGACACATCACATCACAGAAAGCACAAAATGTGGATGTGTCGGGGGGTGTACCTATCGCTGTCACCTGTGGCACCTTGGCAGACTGGAGACCTATTTTCTTTTCCTTCTCGTCATCAGCAAATCTGTCCGTTGAGTTTCAAATAAAAAGTGTGGTATTAACTAGAAAATAGACAAAAGGCGTCACATTTTCTGGCGTTTATGCTGCGGACCTCCCCCCTCCCCCCCCCCCCCCCCCAGGTCAAATTTCTCCACAGCGTGTGGGTAGCACAGGTCGCCACGCTTGCAGGAATGTGCCGTGTAGTCGGGTTCATTCTTCTCTCTAACTGCGTTATTTTCTTTCTCTTCTCCCCCGTCAGCTTTTTATTTCTGACTCACTTAATATTTTTCATTGATTTGTTTCTACTTCCAATGCAAACACGTTCATTTTATTGTCTAGTTAGTTAGATGAATCGTCTGCTACCAACGAAGACGCCATTTTTTTTCGCCACGCGCTATGAGTGACAGGCGTTTCTACCACCAGCCTTGCTTTCTTCCTTCCCTCCCAAGTACACACTGTTAGTGGTCTAAATTTATCACTGGCACCATCTGAAACTTTCCCTGCATCACCCCACCAAATTTCAGACACATTGTGTGAGAACCATGAGGTATGTGTGTGATGGAAAAGTACTGCCCACGTGGTCAGGACTAACGGCCGGCTACGGCCGCAACGGAATCTAGCAGCAGGTGCTGTTACGGCCGGCTGCGGCCGCAACGGGGCTAAGACGGTTAATGTGGCGTCACGTAGCATATATCAGACAACTGCAGTCACACAAAGACATATGTATTTTTACATACTGATTTGTAAACAGTGCTGAAGTGCTGTGAATCATTCTATACCAATCCTCTCCCCATCTTATCTTCCATTATCCTCGATATAATAGAATAGATGAATAAATAAATAATTTTTCTTCTTTTTTTTCTTTTCCCCAGTGCTGTGATTATGCCCATTGGTGCTCTTTTGTGCTCTTTATATTTAAAACAAGTTTCTGTTCCTCAGCTAGAGCTCTGAGGTTTACCATTATATGGTGAGATATTGCATGTGCAACCGTTTTTACCCACCATTCAGATAGCCGCATTTGGACTTTGGGAAGTAGACTTTATAAATCATAGATTCATTCATTCATATCTTCTCAAAACAGTGTCTTCAGAGCTGCCTTTTTTTCAAGTCAGCAAAGTATGTATTACAGTAAAAGAAAATTTTTATAGAGTATGATAAAAACACTGAGTACTTTTAGATTTACTCTGTTATGTAGATTCTGTTCTGCTGCGGTTTGTTATCTTGGGTTATGTTATGAAATAATTAGTAATCAAATAAGCAAACAAGCTGAAATACAGACTAATTGAATTTTTTAGAATATTTTTTTCACTACCTCATTCAGACAGGTGTCAGTAATTATGAATACATGATCATCTAGAGACTGTAGTTTTTTACTTTTTTGGACAGTCAAGAAGTTATTTTTGTTTGTATATCATTGTCAGTAATGGGCAGAGTTTTCTGCTTGAAATTTGGGCTGTTTTCCCACGGGGAGAGCATGTCACCGCAAGAGCAGCAGCATCTTTTTTGTTTTTTTTTTTTTTGGGGGGGGGGGGGGGGGGGGGGGTGCTCGTTTGTCCTGTCTACAAATGTATGTTTTCTGTTAAAGACTCTACAGAATTTTGCCAAGGACAGTTCTCTGCTGTGGGTTTCTTTTATTTGCAATAAATACTTGTTGTACACAAGACCTCTATTTATCACATCTTCCAAAAGACTTGCACCCAGACCACCTACTCTTATTCTGGCGGATGGGGAGGGAAGTGTGCTTGGAAAGGTACATTTATTCATTTATTCTTTTATATCGAGGATAATGGAATAAGCAACCATGTGCTTTTTTCCCCTTTGGTATGCAGTTTTGTAAATCTTGTCCTCTGTTCCCACCGGCACACAATGACCTACTCTCACGAAAAGCGGAACAGGATTTAACGTGAGTGCAAGATGTTCTGCGTGCATTCGCACACGTGATCTCAGTTTACATTCTCATCCGAAAGACTTTTGGGGAGAGTGGAGTCAGCACTGATGTTAACTCCAGGGGAAAAATCCCCTCGACTGGGAATCAAACTTGGGTTGTCAAATTGCGAGCGCAATGTTCTGACCACTAGGCTATCCCGTCCCCTGGTACAGCTGGATTGACAGAGTGCGTGTGTATGTGTGTGTGCATGAAGGATGGAGGCAGGATGGTTAAGATGTTCACCTGCCAACAAGTAAACCGTGAGTTTCTGAGTTCGTACCCAGCCTCACCCTTTCTTTCCAGTTAACGAAAAAATCAAACTGAGTGTCAAAGTCATTTGGATGAGACTATAAACCGATGCCCCGTGTGTGAACGCACGCAGAGCATCTTGCACACACGTTAAAACCCTGTTCCGCCTTTCGGAAGAGCAGGCCATCGTGTGCCAGTAAAAACGGATAACAAAATTATTTTTAAAAAACCAGCATGCACGCAGGTGTCGTGTTTAGACATCATCCCTGAGAAAAAGAAGAAAAAAAAATGCGTAGGCGCTGCACATGTGGCGATGCGCTCTCCCTGGGGAGAGCAGCCCGAATTTCATGCAGAGAAATCTGCTGTGACATAAAGTGGTATAAAATAAAATAAAAATTAATTAAAATAAAAAATTGTTTCAGGAGGCGGTCACTCTGCTGTCCAGTTTCTCCCTGCGAGGATCGTCCAGCACCATCGAGCAGGTGTTGAAAACGCTGGCCATTCTGACTCGTGTGGACAACCACAACTTCGATGGCCACTTTCCTGTGATGTAAGTCACTGGATAGGTATTACACTGTTGTTGTTCTGATGTAAATCACTGGAAAGATTTTGTCACTGGATAGATGTTACAATGTTGTTGTGAGGTAAGTCACTGGATAAATGTTAAGTCAGTGGGTAGATGTTCAGTCACTGGATAGATGTTCAGTCACTGGATAGATGTTCAGTCATTGGATAGATGTTCAGTCACTGGATAGATGTTCAGTCACTGGATAGATGTTCAGTCACTGGATAGATGTAGAGTCACTGGATAGATGTTTAAGTCACTGAATAGATGTTAAGTCACTGAATAGATGTTCAGTCACTGAATAGATGTTCAGTCACTGAATAGATGTTCAGTCACTGGATAGATGTTAAGTCACTGGATAGATGTTCAGTCACTGGATAGATGTTCAGTCACTGGATAGATGTTCAGTCACTGGATAGATGTTCAGTCACTGGATAGATGTTCAGTCACTGGATAGATGTTACAATGTTGTTGTGATAAGTCACTGGGTAGACATTACAATATTCTTTTTTTTTTTTTTTTTATACTCTTTGAAGTAGTTGTGATCAACATATTGGCATGATACTGATAGCTATCAGACAATTTATTATTTCAGCTAGCATAGCAACTTTTTCTCTGATTGAGTTAGCTGGGTTTATGATTGTTTTTCCTCACCCTCACCTTGTAGTGGGGGGGGGGGGGGAGTATAATTAGTTTAGTTTGTCTCCATTTTATGATTACTTTCCATAAGGAATCAGCATAATAAGAAACAAGCGTCGAAAAGTTGAAGGAAAATATCTTAAATGGTAAAGAATTGAATCAAATCCAGAATCCTGTCAGGTTTACATGTGCATGAAATTGATATGAAAAAAAATCCTTTGTATTTCCGTGGCTTTAAGTTATTTTCTGCAGTTTAAGTACTCCATTGTTGTTGTTTTCTGAAGAGAGTCTCCTCATTTTCAGTGTCTGTGTTTGGTATGTGCAGAGACTCAGCAAGGAGACCGGGACAGGGATTGGGAATCGCTGCCCTGGCATTCAAAGTAAGTCGTTGAACAGCTTTTGGAATTGATTCGAGCCACCACCAAGATGCCTGTTTGAAGAGATTTCCCCTAGAGTTAACATCAGTGCCAACTACACTCTCTAGAAGTCCTTCAGATGAGACTATAAACTGAGGATTCTTCATACATTCACACAGAACATTGTGTCCACATGTTAAAACCATTTACACCTTCCAGAAGATCAGGCCTTTGAGTGCTAGTAAGAATGGATGACAACATTTTTTTTTAAATGCATCCGCAGTTTTGGGGGATGGTGAGGGGAGTAGCCTAGAGTTCAGAACTTTGCAATCATGTTTTAACAGCCCTGGATTGAGCTTGGCTTCGAGCCACCACCAAGACACCTGTTCAAGGTTTTTCCCTTGGAGTCAACATCAATACTGAAACCACTTTCCAGAAAGTTCTTCAGATGAGACTTTAAACTGAAGCCCTGTGTGCAAATCCATGCAGAACATTTTGTGCACATGTTAAAACCTGTTACACCTTTTGGGAGAGTTGGCCATTGCATACCAGGAGGAATGGATGGCAAAATTTTAAGACACGTGCACACTGGTGTTGTCTTTAAAAAACATCCCCGAAATTGGAATGCGGCTACCTTATTGGTAGGCAAACCATGGGGTACGCAAAATATCACAATTGGTGAACCTCAGAGCTCAAGCCAAGGAACAGAAAAATATAAAAGTTGAATAAAAAATCAGTTTACGTAAGCATTAAACTTTAATCCTTTGATCATTCCCACCCTTCAGAGTACATCGTTGAAGATTATTCGTAACAAAGTATCCCATTATGTTCCTACTGAAGTGTTAGTTTTCAAATGGTCATATATGTATCCCACCACCAGTTAAAAGCAGTTAAGAAAAACACTTATCCTTTGTTATCTATTTATTTTATTTATTATTATTATTTTTTTAATACCACTTTATGTCACAGCACAATCACAATCTGATGGAAACGAACATGCCAGAGAGATAATGCTTGAAAGCTTGAATTGTATACAAATGCCGATTTCCCCATGAAGAGACCATGTTTAGATCTCTACTTATACCTTCGTATTCTTTACCATGCTTACCATGCCAAACCATATCCTTTCCTTACCACACCATCACCTAAGACAAGAACTGGGGCTAAAAATGGAACAGAATGGTCTTATTTGCAAGTCTTAATAATCATTCACTTAGGAGTTAATTATAGCTTAGGAAAACAGAAGAAATACCATACCACACTGAATGATTCTATAAGTTTTCTTTGGGCAGAAGTCTTCTTTTTTATGGTCATTTCTGTGTGTTGAGAAATAGGGGATGGGGGGAGGGGGAAAGTAAGAAGGGGTCAGAAGGTAGAAATATAAACGGTCAATACTGTTTGTTCACAATATTGTTGATTATCAGAACATGTGTTTTTTTGTCTGCAGGGTATTCTGCACTTGTGCCAGCCTCTTCACGGTGACCTGACAACTTTGACAACATCAGTAAGGCTGGATTATCATTTCTCTTTTGTTACCTGTATGAACACCTGTCTGTACATTTCTCCTTTGTTACCTGTATAAACATCTGTCTGAACAATATGAAGACCTGTCTGTACATTTCTTCTGTCTGTTACCTGTATGAACACCTATCTGTACATTTCCCCTGTCTGTTACCTGTATGAACATCTGTCTGTACAGTTCTCCTGTCTGTTACCTGTATGAACATCTGTCTATATTTCTCCTGTCTGTTACCTGTATGAACATCTGTCTGTACAGTTCTCTGTCTGTTACCTGTATGAACATCTGTCTGTATATTTCCCCTGTCTGTTACCTGTATGAACATCTGTACAGTTCTCCTGTCTGTTACCTGTATGAACATCTGTCTGTACAGTTCTCCTGTCTGTTACCTGTATGAACACCTGTCTGTACATTTCCCCTGTCTGTTACCTGTATGAACATCTGTCTGTACAGTTCTCCTGTCTGTTACCTGTATGAACATATGTCTGTATATTTCTCCTGTCTGTTACCTGTATGAACATCTGTCTGTACAGTTCTCCTGTCTGTTACCTGTATGAACATATGTCTGTATATTTCTCCTGTCTGTTACCTGTATGAACATCTGTCTGTACATTTCCCCTGTGTGTTACCTGTATGAACATCTGTCTGTACAGTTCTCCTGTCTGTTACCTGTATGAACATATGTCTGTATTATATTTCTCCTGTCTGTTACCTGTATGAACATCTGTCTGTACAGTTCTCCTGTCTGTTACCTGTATGAGCATCTGTCTGTACAGTTCTGTGTTTTGAATTCATGCTAACCACCTTGAGGGTAGCAGTACCACAATTTAAAAAAAAAATCAACAAAGAAAATAAGAAAACCAGCCATCCCCTCCCCCCCTAAAACAGGAGATAAAATAATAGAAAAAAAGAACAATGAAAGTAAAAAAAAAAATAAAAAAAAGGAAGATACAAAAAAGAGAAGAAAAAGGGAAAAAAACCCAAATAATGGAAAAAAGAGCAAAGAAAGTAGAAAATAGAAAAAAGAAGAGAGAGAAAAAAAACCCGATATCCCCCCTCTCCCACCCCAGGACACATTTTTTGTTTGAAGTTGTTGTGGAGGAAAGGTGTGTCACTTTGCCGCAGACCTGCAAGTACCTGCTGAGCAACATGGTGATGCTGCTGGAAGGGAACAAAGCCTGCAGCAGTCAGACGCTGCCTCAGCACCTCCAGCTAGGGCGACAGCACGCCATCAGCTTTGTCCTGTGAGTGAACTGGGGCCTGCTGTGCTGTGCAGTGTGGATAGTTTACTGTGGGAATTGTTTCTTGTGCGCGCGCATTAAAAACGATAAGTGGTTTAACCCTCTTAGTCATTTGTACATTTCTCCTTTGTTACCTGTATGAACATTCAGGGGACAGGATAGCCTGGTGGTCAGAACAATGTGCTGGCAATTTGACGACCCAGGATCGATTCCCATCTGAGGGGATTTTTCTCCTGGAGTTGACATCAGTGCTGACTCCACTTTCCCCAAAAGTCCTTTGGATGAGATTATAAACCGAGGCCCATGTGCAAACACACGCAGAACATCTTGCACATGCGTTAAATCTTGTTCTGCTTTTTGTAAGAGTAGGTTATTGTGTGCCGGTGGGAATAGATGACAAGATCTACAAAACTGCATACACAGGGGGACTGGATGTAAAAAAGCACATGAGACAGAGTGCTTATTCCATTATCCTCGATATAAAAATAAATAAATATAAAAGAATAAATAAATAAATAGTCCCGAACTGGGATTTGCCGGGATTGAATAATTGCCCCCCCCCCCCCCTGAATCCTGGACCGGGATTTACACACGGTAGATTTCCATCATGCTGTGACCATCACTAATTGCTACCACATGTCAAGGCTCTACCAGGCTAGAGGTACAAAACCTGCTGAGTGTCTGGAAGTAATTATAGCTGCTGGTATGTACTTAGAAGGAGGAAAAGGCGAGTGAGCATGTGTGCCTGACCTGATTTTGTGATGGAATGCGAAATCTAGGGCAGTTTGAGTTTAGAGAATCCGAATGCAAGAGGGTTAAAAAAAAAAAAAAAATCGAGGTAAGAAAAATGACTTGTGTTTGTTCATTATGATGAATTTGTATTAAAAAAAAACTGGATTAATTAAAGATGATGGGGTGTACATATACTTTGACCTGAATGACTCGCGGAAAAAATTTCCAGTTTAGACCCCTATCTGCCCTGCAAGATCAGTTTGGATGTTGTGTCACCGAAAAATGTCGGCCTTATTTTTACATGTCCAACATGGTAAATGTTCAGGCCAAATACAGATTTTAGGGGGTGGGGGGGGGGGGGGGGGGGCTGGTTTACTTATTTATTTATTTATTCTTTTATATTGAGGATAATGGAATAAGCACTCATGTGCTTGTTTACATCCAAGTCCCCGTGTGTATGCAGTTTTGTAAATCTTGTCATCCGTTCCCACTGGCACACCAATGTCCTACTCTTACGAAAAGCGGAACAGGATTTAACATTGAAGTTGCATC
The DNA here is from genome assembly GCA_030674155.1 of Stramonita haemastoma. NCBI lineage: Eukaryota > Metazoa > Mollusca > Gastropoda > Neogastropoda > Muricidae > Stramonita > Stramonita haemastoma. The sequence continues at coordinate 42,877,794 of CM060337.1, forward strand.
CATGAAATCTGAAGCCGCTTTGATGTGGATAAATTGTGTGTGTGGCAGGTACATGCTGAAGGAGATAGGAGAGCCTTGCCACACAGGTGTGAAAACTCTCCTGCAGCACATGTGTATGCGAGTCCCTGACAAGGCGGAGTATCGCACCAAGACAGCACAGGTAGGGGGGCCTGGAATTGTTGTTGCTGTTGTTTAGTTCTTAGCTTTGAATTAACACCCTTGGGGGTGGGGGTGGGGTATCCAGATTATGCACTCTGTCTCCTTGATCATGCTTGGGAATCTGTGAGATAGTATGTAGTGCTGTACACACTGGATGAGAGGTCTGTGTATGTCTGTTTTCAAATACCGTGCGATCAAGCAGCCATATTCTTGACTTCAGAGGCAAAGTCTTAATGAATTGGTTGGAAATAGTGGAGAAGTTGTTTTCCCCATAATGTTTTGTTTTTATGAGCAAGGCTTTGCCTTCATGTCCAACATAATGGATAGCCCTCCTTGTAAACCCATCATTGTGACGGTGCTGTTTTGCTGATGCCTTCCCATGGGGATGCCGACCGAGGCTTTTTCAGTATAAATAGTGTCGCTGGTTTCTGGAGAATGTGCGTAAGAAATTTTTCTCTTGTCTATCACTCAGTGCTACTTTGCTTACTTTCTGACTTCTCAGTCCATTCTCCTGCCTTTTTTTCCCTGAGAAAGTCTGACAGCTTTTTTCTCTTGACATAGTTTTTTTGGGGGGGGGAGCATAGCCCTGATTTTGCCTTCATTCTATTAATAACATGAAAGGAAATAATATTCTTACAAACCACTATCATGTTTGTTCAATGTGCAGAGATCTATGGCTTATTCTGATCATTGTACGTGTTGTGCGTACGTACGTGTGTGTGTTTGTGATATTTTTTATTTGAAGTTTGAACAAATATGAAATGTAGAGCATGTCTTGTGTCTTTTGACTATGATTTGTATCAATATACCTGTCAGTATTGTAATTGCCCTTCAGGGGATGATTAAAGTGTTTTTGACTTGACTTGAGTCAACTTGCATCATGCTTGTTGTGTTTTGTGTTGATGTGTCAGGCCATAGTCACTGTGCTGGCTGAGTTTCCAGATGCTCTGTTTGCCTTCATGCTCAAGTGGTTTGGCATCCTCTCCAGGAATGAAAAGGTAGGTAGTAGTGGTGTTCATTTTTTTCTGCCAGTGTGTTGAATGTGTGTGCTTGGGGGGGGGTGGGGGAGTGCAGGGATATGTGTGTGTGTGTGTTTTATTATTATTTTTAAAAAATTGTTTTATATCAAGGATAAGGGGATAAGCACTCATGTGCTATTTTACATCCAGTCCCCCTGTGTATGCAGTTTTGTAAGTCTTGTCATCTATTCCCACCGGCACACGATGGCCTACTCTTGCAAAAAGCAGAACAAGATTTAAGGTGTGCACAAGATGTTCTGCGTGCGTTCACACACGGGACCTCGGTTTATAGTCTCATCCGAAAGACTTTTGGGGAGAGTGGAGTCAGCACTGATGTTAACTCCAGGGGAAAAATCCCCTCGAATGGGAATCAAACCCGGGTCGTCAAATTGCGAGCGCAATGTTCTGACCACTAGGCTATCCGTCCCCTTCCCTGTTTGTTGTTGGGGAGTGAGGTGTCAAAGAACTCTAAGGTACCAGCATTTTAAGGATGGCACCCGTCTCCTCTCCCTTGGTGCTTTACTTTCCCTGCCCCTATAGAGGGCAGGTACCCATTTACAGCTGGGTGAACCGGGGGACTGTGCTGAAGCCAAGGTGCACAAACGGTCACCCATCCACTTGGTAACCACGCTGAAGGCTGTTCAACCTTAGTTTGGGGAGAGCAAGCGTTGTGACCTGAGAAAAAACCCATCCCCGTATAGAAATAGTCTAGCTTCAGAAAAGGGTTGAAAGTGTTGTACAGCAATGTGTGCTTTTAATTTCAGATGTGTCCTTCTGTCTTGTGCATGCACTCGCACACATGTTCACACTGGTGCACGCATGTGTGCACACACACTCACACACACACACACACTCACACACACACGTGCTCCCTCACTCATTGACTCACTCACTCACCCACTACTTATTCCATTATCCTCGATATAAAAAAAAAAAAAAATCAACTACGTTTCAAGTATGTGTGACCTTATATCTATCTGTATCTGATGTATGGATATTTCTGTCCTGCAGAGCACAGTGCGAGTGTTTTCTCTGGAGGTGCTGACTCTACTGCTGTCACAGCCAGAGAGACAGCTGCAAGGTACGGACAGTACCCATACTGGGATTTTGTGTACATACATACATACATACATACATACATACATACATACATACATACATACATACATACATACATACATACATACATACATACATACATACATTTATACACACACACACACATGTATACATACATACATACATACATACATACATACATACATACATTTATACACACACACACACATGTATACATACATACATACATACATACATGCATACATGCATACATGCATACATGCATACATACATACATACATACATACATACATACATGCATACACACACACATGTATACATACATACATACATACATACATACATACATACATACATACATACATACATACATACATACATACATGCATACATGCATACATACATACATACATACATACATATATACATGTACAGACACAAAACAAGACACATGTGTTCATGAACAGACCCATTAATAATGAAGGCTACATTAGTTAACATCAGTGCTACATTAGTTAACATCAGTGCTACATTAGTTAACATCAGTGCTACATTAGTTATCATCAGTGCTACATTAGTTAACATCAGTGCTACATTAGTTAACATCAGTGCTACGTTAGTTAACATCAGTGCTACATTAGTTAACATCAGTGCTACATTAGTTAACATCATTGGACTAGCATGTGATTTCTGATCTATCCATACCAGGGGTGTCGGAGGAGGAGGCAGCTTATGCCTCCCACATCATGCTGTTCAACCAGCTGCTGGCAAGATGCTCCGATGTGTCTGCTGCGTAAGTTTGTCTCTCTCTCTGTCTACTTTCCTTTTTAAATTTTTAAAAAATATTAAACGTTTTATTAATTTTTTTTTTACAATTTTTACATTCCTCCTTACGCCAGAATTGTTCTTCATATTTATTTGAGATTGGTGGGGGTTTTTTTTGGTTTTTTTTTCATTTTGGCTTTTCTATTACTGAATTGATATATTTGTAATGTCAGTGCCTTCCAAGTCCTCACCTGTGACTATAGTTTCCTTCAGTATCTACGAAAAAATGTGAAAAGCAAAAGAAATAAGCTTTTTGTCCTTGTGTTTTTGAGAGGACAAATATCTTGATAAATAGTGGGATGATGTGATATCTGATATTTTTCACAGGTCTGTATTCATTTCTGTGTTTTATACTTAATGGGATTTTTGAGGGAAGGGGAGTGGGGAGGAAGTGGTAGCATACACACAAACACATAAATTACAATCGTACCTTCATGCAAACACACATGCAAATTTGCACCCACATATCACATAACACAAAGCACATGATCACAGTGGGCGCACACACACACACACACACACACACACACAGACGCCATGCACACGCGCCCCCCCCCCCCCCCCCCCCCCCCCCACACCTCTCTCTCTCTCTCTCTCTCTCTCTCTCTCTCTCTCTCTCTCTCTCTCTCTCTCTCTCTCACTCTATCTCTATCTCTCTCTCTCTCTCTCTCTCTGGTTGAGGTTTCATTCAAATCATCATAAATCCATAAACGAAAATTATTACATCTAAGTTGCACTGGAATGTTTTATCTCATTAAGTGACTTAGTAAAATATTTAAGTGGATGCAAAACCTACATACAAGCTAACCATTCACAACTTCGATTTGTTTGCTTTACAAGATTCAGTGCTATATCAATTCCATATTATTATTACGACAGCACTCAGACGTCCAAGACGACAATGTTTCCATCTTTTCACTCAACCCTCAGTGCTAAGTCAACAAGGGAAGCTACTGTTACACGTTTTATGAATTGCTTCCCTCTATCCCGGGCAGGGTGAGGACGCGGGCCATCACGGGCTTTGCCCAGTGTCTGGAGTCTGGGGGACTGGCTGTGCAGAGCACCATCCGTGAGATGATCACCCCCCGCACCACCACCTCCCACCCTCCTCGCCTCGACCCCACCCCCGATGAGGCCGTGCGCACTGTACAGCAGACTGGTGAGTGGTGTGTGTACTCTGTGTGTGTGACTTTTTTTTATTTTCTTTTTTTTTTTTTTTATTATTGTATTCTTTTATTTTGATTTATTTTTATTTCATTTTATTTTATTTATTTGTTTTTTTAATTTATTTATTTTATCTTATTTTATTTATTTTATTTTATTCTTTTATATTGAGGATAATGGAATAAGCACCCATGTGCTTTTTTACATCCAGTTCCCGTGTGTACGCAGTTTTTTTTTTGTAAATCTTGTCACCTGTTCCCACCGGCACATGATGGCCTACTTTTACAAAGAGCGGAGCAGGATTTAACATGTGCGCAAGATGTTCTGTGAGCATTCGCACACGGAGTTTCAGTTTATAGTCTCATCTGAAGGACTGTTGGGGGGAGTGGAGTCAGCACTGATGTTAACTCCAGGTAAAAATGTATGTACTGTATGTAGGGTGGTTAGTTAATTCTGTAGGATGATTAGTTTATAATGTAGGATGGTTGGGGGTGTTACCTTTGCTGAGACTTGATTTCATCATCAAGAAACAAAAAAAAATTAAAATTGTTAAACTTTCACCATAATCTGCTAGCTTGAATCACAGAAAAATAGTTTCCTATAGATAAAAGTAATAGACTGGCAGCAGTAAGAAGCTTATTAAGATACTTTTAGATAGCAGACCTAGTTAACAGTTGAGAATAGCTCTTTCTCTAGTTTGAAATGAGTGCCCCAAGAACTGTACAGCAATCTGGAGGACTTGCAGCATGCTATGCTGCTGCCTTCACTGCAGAGACTGAGCCGTTCCACTGACAAAAAAAGGAGGAAAGTGCCATAGGAGTTTAGAGGAGAGAAAGAAATCGTGCAACAACCTGGTGTCCTCTTAATTAACCCTCTTAGTCTCGATCCGGGATTTGCTGGGATTGAATAATCCCCCCTGCCCTGAATCCCGACCCGGGATTTACACACAGTAGTTTTCCATCACGCAGTGACCTTCACCGATCGCTACCACATGCCAAAGCTCTCTCAGGCCAGAGGCACAACCTGCTGTGAGAATCTGGAAGTAATTATAGCTGCTGGTATGTACTTAGAAGGAGGAAAAGGTGAGCAATCATGTGTGCCTGACCTGATTTCTTGATGGAATGCGAAATATAGGGGCAGTTTGTGTTCAGAGAATCCGAATGCAAGAGGGTTAAGTTTAGTATTGTTATTGATGTGTGATGATACGTTTGCAGACCGCACAGTGAACGAAACGGATGAAGACAACGGCAGTGTGAACAAGCAGTCGGAGACACCCTCGGAGAGGGAGGAGGGGGAGGAGAGCCACGGCACCAACAACATCACCCCCACTACTCTGCCCGCTGCTGACAAAGTGCAGACCCCCTTCAGATCCGTGGCGCTGACTGAAGCCCTCAATAACAGTGAGATAGAGCTTCAGTGCTGTGTGTGGGATGTTTGTGTAGTGAATGTATATATACATGAAGAAATAGTAGTAAATATAAACAATAAGAAAGCTGAGTTATTTCTAAAAGATCAGAATAGAATGCATAATATGAAGAAACCAGAGTTATTGCTAAAAGATAGGAATGAAATACATAATACAAATAGTAAGAAACCAGCAGTTCCCCTAGTTCACCCAGCTGTAAATGGGTACCTACCCTCTTCAGGGTCAAGGAAGGTAAAGCAGCGAGGCAGAGGAGATGGGTGCCGCCCTCAACATGCTGGCCCCTAGAGAAGTTGAGGTCTCTGATGCCTCGCTCCCCTACGACTGCCAAGGTTATGGGACACCTTTACCTGTACCTTAAGAAACCATCATTATTGCTAAAAGATAGGAATGGAATGCATGTGTAATATAAAGGGTCAGTACTCAGTGTGTGTGGCAGGATTGATGGAATTTATGTGTGAAATAAAGGGTGAGGACTCGGTGTATATAAAGCGTGAGGACTCAGTGTATATAAAGGGTGAGGACTCAGTGTATATAAAGTGACAGACAGACAGGTGTGATATAAATGGTGAGGACTCAGTGCATGTTTCAGGTGTGCCAGACAGACAGACAGGTGTGATATAAAGGGTGAGGACTCAGTGTATATAAAGGGTGAGGACTCAGTGTATATATATATAAAGGGTGAGGACTCAGTGTATATAAAGGGTGAGGACTCAGTGTATATAAAGGGTGAGGACTCAGTGTATATAAAGGGTGAGGACTCGGTGTTTATAAAGGGTGAGGACTCAGTGTATATAAAGGGTGAGGACTCAGTGTTTATAAAGGGTGAGGACTCAGTGTATATATATAAAGGGTGAGGACTCAGTGTTTATAAAGGGTGAGGACTCAGTGTATATAAAGGGTGAGGACTCAGTGTTTATAAAGGGTGAGGACTCAGTGTATATATATAAAGGGTGAGGACTCAGTGTGATATAAAGGGTGAGGACTCAGTGTGTATATATAAAGGGTGAGGACTCAGTGTATATAAAGGGTGAGGACTCAGTGTATATATATAAAGGGTGAGGACTCAGTGTATATAAAGGGTGAGGACTCAGTGCATATAAAGTGAAAGACAGACAGGTGTGGTATAAATGGTGAGGACTCAGTGCATGTTTCAGGTTTGCCGGACAGACAGACAGGTGTGATATAAAGGGTGAGGACTCAGTGCATGTTTCAGGTTTGCCGGACAGACAGGGGGTGGTCTCCATGCTACGTCAGCGGGCCAAGGAGGAGAAGGTGTACGTCAGGAAGGCCGCTCTCCACGCCCTGCACAGGTTCATCCTCTTTGAGGCCCCCGCTGTCCGGAACGAGGTACACAGCTTTTGTTTATTATGTATTTGGGTCACTCTTCTGAAACCTGTACAATTTTGTTACATGGTTTGGGAAAAATCAAAATCTGCATTTGATGCTGTTTTCAGTTGTTTTTAAGAGATTTATGATTGCTTGATCAGGTAAAATCAAAAGTAAATTGATTACTCTCTGAGAACTTTAAAAAAACAATACTTTATCCAATGAGTTGAAAACGTTCGAGCATAACAGATGACACCATAAGAAGGAAATATTTTTTATTTTATATGCAGAAAAAGATTTCATTTTAACATGGCAGAACCAATCAGCGCATAGTCTCATCTAGAAGGGGAGAGAAAATGATGTTATGCATTGGATTCCTTAATATTCTTCCACTAAACAGCCTCAGGGATTGAATTTGAGAAAATATAATCCTTTTGTCGTCTCGGTTGTAACGCGATTTTTGAGACACCACTGACATAATTTTTGTTGGAGTGCTTATTGTATAAAAACTTTCCGACTTACAAGTCTGTTAAACATCCATAATTCATAAGAATAAGTTTTATTTTGAAAACAAATGGAAAGTAGGCTGCTCACACTTGATAAGACTAGAAGTTTCATTGCACAAGGCAGGTCATGAATGCGACACCGCGGTTACGCGCGAACATTTTTTTTTTTTAATTTAAAAAGTCGTGTGTTAAAATTCAAAATAAGGTATAAAATGCAATATAATTGTTTGCATGTTTAGTCATCTTTAGTTTTCAGTGCAGCTGTTCTATCTAATTGGTACCTGAAGTTAGAATTTTAGCAAATGCAAACCACTCCTACGGCAATGTAACAAAATTGAGATTGTAAATGGTGGATTTTTCAAGAAACAAATCAGTTTATGGATGTAATTCCTAGTTGTAGCACATAGTTCTTGATTGTGCTGATAGTTGTACCACTTTTGATTAAATATGTCAAGTTACACACCCCAAAACAAATTAGAACAATTTTTATTTGGCTATGAATATGACACCCTCTTCCTGCATAGGTTTCAGAAGAGTGACCCATTTATTTATTTATTACCACTGTATGTCACGGCAGATTCCTCTGCGTAAAATTTGGACTGTTCTTCACAGGGAGAGCGCGTCACCACAAGTGCAGCCTACCCTTTTTGGGGGGGGGGGATCTTTTTCCTGTCTGCAACTGTATTTGTTTCCTTATCAGAGCGGCTTTTTTGTTTTTACAGAATTTTTGCCGGGGACAAAGCTCTTGTTGCTGCGGGTTCTTTTTCGTGTGCTAAATAATTATGTGTAACACACAGGACCTCAGTTTATTGTCTCATCTGAAAGACTAGCGCCCAGACCACCACTCATGGTCTAATGGATGGGGGAAAGGTTTCAGGCAAAAACAGGATTCGAACCACCGCACACTCTGACCTGGACTTTTCGCTTTCTTGACAGGCGCGTTACCTCTCGACCACTGATCCAGCATAACTCAGTCAAGGGTCCATGGCCCAGTGCTGAAAATAGCATGCCCCTTCCTTTTACCACGTCCAAGTGCAGTCAGTTCCTGCTATAATTTGCACCAGCTGGACTGGGATGGGATTGGAATGGATAGCAGCTGAAAGGGGGGGAAACTGACATTATTATTATTATCATTCAATCCCGGCAAATCCCGGATTGGGACTAAGAGTGTTAAATCTGTACATGAGGGATAACACATCTCTGCGATTGTACCAACCACAAATGTTGTCAGGTGGTGTAAGTGAGAAGGGTGTGGTGTTGTTGTTTCAGGACATCGAGGTACTGTGTGAGCGGTGCAGGGACAAAGCCATCCTGGTGCGCAAACAGGCGCTGGCCTCCCTGACCGAGGTCCTGCTGCAGTGCCGAACCAGCAGTGTGGTGCAGAGGTAAGGCAGGGGCACGCTGACTGACTGACTGACTGAATGACCCACACAACACAAGAAATGGTACATGTTAAATCCTGTTCCGCTTTTCGTAAGAGTAGGCCATTGTGTGCCGGTGGGAACAGATGACAAGATTTACAAAACTGCATACACACGGGGACTGGGGATTTTTGCGCTTTGATTTGTTTTTACAAAATATCTTTCTTTCTATCTATCTATCTATCTATCTATCTATCTATCTATCTATCTATCTATCTATCTATCTATCTATCTATCTATCTATCTATCTATCTGTCTATCTATGTCTATCTATGTCTATCTATCTCTATCTATCTCTATCTATCTATCTATCTATCTATCTGTCTATCTATCTATCTATCTGTCTATCTATCTATCTATCTATCTATCTATCTATCTATCTATCCAGTGTCTGGCGACCATGGGGGCAACCCCAAAGACTTGACAACCAGTTCCCTCCATTCCTCTCTGTCTTCTGCCTTTACAAAATATAGAGCAATTTAAATTCTGTTTCCTCACTCATCATTCGTTCTTCAGGTTGCTGTTATGGTGCCCCGTAAGAGGTGCAAAGTATGTTTGAATTTTAAAGTAACTTAATTTCATACCTGTATGTGCATAGGTCAACAATTGTTTGTGTTTGTGTATCTTTAATTTCTACTATATTTTTTGACTCAGTGAGGCTGTTCTTGTTTGCAAAAGCTTTATGTGCTTCTGTCACCTGTATATAAATTATTGAATAGAAAAGTGTATAACAGAAAAAAGCCCTCCAACGTGTGTGTTTATGCATGTGGATGTGTGCATGTCAGTGTGTGTATGTGACTGTGTATGTCAGTGTGTGTATGTGACTGTGTGAATGTGACTGTGACAGTGTATGTCAATGTGTGTATGTCACTATGTGCATGTGAATGTCTGTATGTCCATGTGTGTATGTCAATGTGTGTTTATACATGTGACTGTGTATGTGACTGTGTGCAGTGCGTGGCTGAAGGGGGTGTTTGCCCTGGTGTGGGACCAGGAGACCTCGGTGCAGGAGAAATGTCTGGAGACTGTGGAGTCCATCCTGCTATCCAACATCGTGCCACAGCACAGGTACACCTGTCTGTCTGTCTGTCTGTCTGTCTGGTCTGTTGTCTGTCTGTCTGTCTGACTGTCTGTCTGTCTGACTGTCTGTCCAACATTGTGCCACAGCACAGGTACACCTGTCTGTCTGTGTGCTGTCTGTCTGTCTGTCTGTCTGTGTGCTGTCTGTCTGTCTGTCTGTCTGTGTGCTGTCTGTCTGTCTGTCTGTCTGTGTGCTGTCTGTCTGTCTGTCTGTGTGCTGTCTGTCTGTCTGACTGTCTGTCTGACTGTCTGTCTGTCTGTCTGTCTGTCTGTCTTTCCAACATCGTGCCACGGCACAGGTACACCTGTCTGTCTGTCTGTCTGTCTGACTGTCTGTCTGTCTGTCTGTCTGTCTGTCTGTCTGTCTGTCTGTCTGTCTGTCTAACTCTATTCGTCTATCATTGGGGTGTAATGGATGTAATCAGGTCTAGAAATAGTTTGTGTGTGCATTGTTCTTTTAAGAAAAGAAGGTAAGAAACTTGAAATGAACTGTCAAAATGTTTTGTCATTGTGTAAGATAGGAGACTGGTGACATGTAGCCAAAAATCATTTTGGGTATGATTGATTAGTGGCTTCAGCAACTAAAGTAGTTAGAATGAAAGTTTTATTTGGGCGTAGGTTTTCTTCTTTGGGTATCAGCGTCATCACAGATTCTCTCTCTCTCTCTCTCTCTCTCTCTCTATATATATATATAGTATCTATATATTTATATATATAGATATATTTTTTTCCTTCTGATTTTCACCAAAATATCTTTTTCACCGTATTTATTGTGATAACTAGGGATGTGTAAATGTGCAGATAACTGTTGATGATTTTCAGATCCAAGAGAGAGGAGCACAGCACGGCCTGGCAGCTGCTGACACTGATCAGCAAACCACAGAACCCGGACCTCAGGTGGGTACAACACGACCGCTTCTCCTCAGGTCACACTCAGGTCGAACTGAATGTCAAAGTCCTTTAGATGAGACTATAAACCGAGGCCCTGTGTGCGAACGCTCGCAGAACATCTTGCACACACGTTAAAATCCCGTTCCGCCTTTCGTAAGAGCAGGCCATCGTGTGCCCGTAGGAGTGGATGACTCACTCACTCACTCACTCACTCAGTCCCATGTCCCAAAGGACGTAGGGGGGACATGAGAGAAGACGCAACAGAGATCTTTTTCCATGCTTCACGATCCTGTGTGGTAGTAGGAGGTGTTGCTACTAGTGGATGACATGATTATTTAAAAAAACCCAGCATGCACACAGGTGTCGTGTTTAGACACCATCCCTGAGAGGGGAAAAAAATACTGGGTAGGCGCTGCACTTGTGGCGACGCGCTCTCCCCGGGAAGAGCAGCCCAAATTTCATGCAGAGAAATCTGCTGTGACATAAAGTGGTATAGAAATGAAATAAATAAAAATAAGGTCTGCTCTTGTTCACAACGTGATTACAGCAACATCATACTTTCACGTATGTTCCTAGAAAAGTCCTTCTAATTTTCAATAGTGTTAACATTCACTGCAGTCAGTTTCCCCCACGTTCAGCTCCTCTCAGCGGGTAATTATTTCACCCTATCCCAGCCATGATAGGGCCAGCTGGTGCTACTTATAGCAGGAACTGACCACACTTGGACTAGGTAAAAGGAAGTGATGTGCTAAATTTAGCACTCTGGACTGAGTGATGTTGGACTTGTGCGATGTGCGTTTTGAAGGAAAACTGCCTGTGCAGACACATGTGATGCCAGTGTATGATCAAGATTTAAGATTTAAGTTAATTCCTTTCACCCCTTTTGGGGCATGGAAGATAACAAACAAGTTCAAGGAGAAAAGAAACCTTACAGCAAAACACCCAAAAGTATTTTCAATATTAACAGGAACTGAAAAGCAAGAATTCATCGCAAAATAATAAACAATATTAAAGACTCAAGACATTTTTTTAAGGTATGTAAATTTCTGTAAAAGACACAGTCTACACTCATGAAAGGCATCAAATGAAATTTCAAGAAATACTTGCAAATCTTATGAATTTTGAGAGACAGAAGAACTTTTTGAGATTTACATTTCATCAGCCTGCAGAAAAAAAGGGTAGAACAGCTTGTTGTGTATCCATGGCAAGGCAGAGCATGTAGTGTACATAATTAGCGCACTATTCCTGATTCTGAGGTCAGTGTTGGATGTTGGCAGGCGTCACTTCAAGAAGATGTGTCGGCTGTGGGAGAGACAGAAAAAGCTGACGGGTACCCTGGTCACCTCAGTGCTCAGTCACACCTGCACAGACAACAACCAGGTAAGCAGTCTGTGCTGGGGAGAATGCAGTGTTGTGCGTGTGTGTGTGTGTGTGTGTGTGTGTGTGTGTGTGTGTGTCTTCAGTTTAACGTCTATTCACGTTTAGTGATTGTAGACAAAGTGTGTGTGTGTGTGTGATAGGATGTGCGTGTATGAGCATGTGCGTGTATGAGCATGTGTGTATTAGACAAAGTGTGTGTGTGTGTGTGTGTGTGATAGGATGTGCGTGTATGAGCATGTGTGTGTATGTTGTTACTTTGATTTTATGTCTGTTCACTCAAAGTGTATGTGTGCAAGCGTATGTGTTATGCGCTAAGGCTTATGTGTGTGCATGCTGTGTGTGTGTGTGTGTGTGTATATGAAGTGATGTGAAGTGTATGTCCATGTGTATTCAAGCTGTGTGAAGTGTATGTCCCTATGTATTCAAGCTGTGAAGTGTGTGTCCATGAATGTGTATTCAAGCTGTGAAGTGTATGTCCCTATGTATTCAAGCTGTGAAGTGTATGTCTATGTGTATTCAAGCTGTATGAAGTGTGTCCTTATGTATTCAAGCTGTGAAGTGTATGTCCCTGTGTGTGCAAGCTGTGAAGTGTGTGTCCCTATGTATTCAAGCTGTGAAATGTATGATCATGATCGAATGTATTCAAGCTGTGTGAAGTGTATGTCCATATCAATCCTTTCTCTGTGTGCTGCAGGCAGCGTGGAGTGCCCTGGCAGACATAGCCACGACCAAAGTCAGAGTGGACATCACACCGGTGCTGCAGTACTGGACTGACCACAGCCACACCATCACAGGTCAGTCAGAGAGCACAGACAACACTGACTGCTGTGCCACGATATCTTGCTGAGCAAATGATGCCGGAATTTTTTTTTTTTAACAAAAGCAGTGACTTAAAGCTCCTATTTGTTGGTTTCAAACACACACACACACCCGAAGAAAAAGACATGCACCTTTAAACACACACACACACACACACACGCACTGTGTTAGAAGTTCATTTTTCGCTCTTTGTTTCTCTTCTCTTTCTTTCAACAACCTCGCTGGCTCTTTCATTTTTTTCCCCTGTCATGTATCAACTATGAAATAGGATTGCCTTATTTTTTACTTTACACCACTTTATGTCACAGCAGATTTCTCTGCGTGAAATTCGGGCTGCTCTCCCCAGGGAGAGCGCGTCGCCACAAGTGCAGTGCCTACCCGTTATTTAATTTTTTTCATCAGGGATGGTGTCTAAACACGACACCTGTGTGCATGCTGTTTTTTTTATAATTTTGTCATCCGCTCCTACCGGCACACGATGGCCTGCTCTTCGGAAAGGTGGAACGGGATTTTAACGTGTGCGCAAGATGTTCTACGTGTGTACGCACATGGGGCCTCGGTTTCTTGTCTCATTCGAATGACTTTGACATTCAGTAAGATTTTTTTTGTCAAACTGGGAAGAAAGGGCGAGGCTGGGTACGAACTCAGAAACTCACGGTTTACATATTGACAGGTGAACGTCTTAACCATCCTGCCACCGTCCTTCCCGCCTTCTCCACCAAAGACTACTTACTTGCAATAGGTGTGTGAACATGAATCAGTGATCCGTACTTACTCCTGTGGCGTTTCTGACAGCATCTATACAAAACCAACATGAATGTGTGTGTGTTTCAGGTTCCACAGAAGGGGGCGTGTGGGAAGACATTTTGCGAATCATCAGTTTCAAGGCTGAAGCAGTTTCCCCAAACCGCAGATCAGAGTTGATTGGTAAGTAACAGGGTGTGGTCGTTCATTGTACAACTGGCGCAGTATCCAATAGTATCCAAGAGACAAAGACAGCAGACACAACAAACTGCCATTGAACAGCAGAGTGTGAACAAGAAGATGATGACAGTGACATCACGTTATGTTCAGTTAAAAGACCAGCAGCATTATAACGCCTTTCAAACCTATGATTTTGTTGTTGTTTTTTTGTTTGTTTGCGGGGGGTTTTTTGTTCCTTGACTAGAGCTCAGAGGTTCATCAGTGGTGAGATTTTTGCGTATGCTACTGTTATCCCCCACCGTTAAGGTAGCCCTATTCTGATTTTGGGGATACAGTTGGGAATTGAATATACCTATTTTACCGGGATAGTCTGGAAAAAGTAGCTCCTCCTCCTAGCTGTTTTTGATTTTCAACTGTCATGGGTTCTTTTGATGTGCACAAGTCTGTCAGCACATGGGTCTGACTGGTTTAGTCTCCTCCTAAAGACTTGACATTCAGTTCAGTTTTATGTGTTTTATAAAGCATAGGTTCATTCATTATTGTGTATGTGTGTGGTTATGGTGACATTTCTACATCACGGTTCAGACCGGTTGTAAAGGAATTTATGTTGTGTTTTCCAGATGAATTCAGGAACTATCTGTTGCGGTTTGACTTGAAACCGGCTTTGGTCTCATCTGTTGCAACCGCAATACATCAGGTAAGGATATATATAGTGGAGGGGGTGTTGGAGTTATGTGTTGTTAACTGCAATACACTAAGTAAGGATATATATACATAGGGGGGATGTTGGAGCAATCTCTTTTAACAGCAAAACATCATCTGTAGGGATGTATAGGGGGGGGGCGAGGAGGTTAGAGTTATGTTTTTTTAACAGCAAAACATCAAGTAAGGATATAGGGGGTTTGTTGGAGTTATCTCACTTTTGTTGTGGAGGGGGGGAGGGGGGGGTCTTTTGTTTGATTGATTGAGCAGAAATGTGTTGATTAGGATCAGCTACATCAGTTTCTTGTGTAAAATGATTTTTCTATAATTATCACAGCATAGAAAGGTGACAAGAAATGTACATTTTCTGACAAGCATCACACTTCAGCACATGAAGCAAATCATCATTTATAAATGTATATATATATATATATATATATATATATATATATATATATATATATATATATATATATATATATATATATATATATATATATCTGTGTATGTGTGTGTGTTTGAAAACCTATTTTCTCTCTTTTCTTTTCTAGACTTACTCACCATGTTTTTAACTTGTCAGTTCCAAATTATTGCATTGATTGTGCACCCTAAAAACTCCACATTGTCAAGCTGACTCATTCATTCTTTTTTTTTTTTTTTTTTTCTAGATTTATTCGCTGTGTTTTGTGTTGTTGTGAATGCCAAATTATTGAACTGACTCCACAGTGTCAAACTCACTCATTCATTCCTTTTTTTTCTTTCTCTAGATTTACTCACCTTGCTTTGAGTTGTCCTGAATGCCAAATCATTGCATTGATTGTGCACCCTAAAAATAAACAACAACACATTGTCAAACTCACTGACTCACTCATGTATTTCTTCCCAGTTGAGCCGGATGGAGCACGAGAACAACTTTGGTGGGAGTCAGGAGTGGGGTGCAGACATCCTGGAGGCCAGTGACCAGTACCTGTCGGCCATTGTGCTGGAGGAAGACATGACAGGTGGGTGGGTTCTCTCTGACTGCTGTTTTCTGGTCCTGCCATTGGCACTGTCAGTCATGTCAGTGTGTCGTGAAATTCTTTGGGAGAAGCACCACACATAGACTCAGTAGACACCACACATAGACTTAGTAGACACCACACACAGACTTAGTAGACACCACACACAGACTTAGTAGACACCACACACAGACTTAGTAGACACCACACACAGACTTAGTAGACACCACACATAGACTTAGTAGACACCACACATAGACTTAGTAGACACCACACATAGACTTAGTAGACACCACACACAGACTTAATAGACACCACACACAGACTTAGTAGACACCACACACAGACTTAGTAGACACCACACATAGACTTAGTAGACACCACACATAGACTTAATAGACACCACACACAGACTTAATAGACACCACACACAGACTTAGTAGACACCACACACAGACTTAGTAGACACCACACATAGACTTAATAGACTTAATAGACACCACACATAGACTTAATAGACTCTTGTGCACATGTTAAATCCTGTTCTGCTTTTCGAAAGAGTACGCCATCGTGTGCCGTTAGAAACAGATGACAAAACTGCATACACACGGGGACTGGATGTAAAAAAGCACACGAGTGCTTATCCCATTATCCTCGATATAAAAGAACAAAAAAAACCTCCAAAACACACACACACACACACACACACACACACACACACACACACACACACACACACACACACACACACACACACACACACGGAGAATATGGTTAAGGTCAGAAAAGGAAACATGATGATTAGAAAATCCAGCGTTAGTAGCTTGTTTAGAGACAGAGATGGGTCTCTACTCAATAATATTGAAGGAGGTGCAGTTTCATCATTCCTTCATTACATGTTGAAAAACTGTACCACATTGGGAAAAATCACTCAATTTTCACAGCAGAGCTGACAGCCATTCTGATGGCTTTAAATTATTTACTTGATTTTCGGAGGACCATTGTGAAGGTGGTTTTATGTGTTGATTCAAAATCAGTGCTCCAATCCCTTAAAAACTCCGGATCAAAAGTAAGACAAGAACTTATCACTGAAATATTACATATTATACATTTTCTAATCCTAAGAGGCACTGATGTCACCTTTTGCTGGGTACCTTCTCATTGCAATATAGTATTCAATGAAAAAGTTGATAGAGCTGCTAAAAATGCGGCAATGCGTTATGATTGTGCTGATACTTTGAACATACCAATGTCTGTCGATGAGAATTATACTTTGATCGAACATGCATGCTGGAAACATGTTAGAAAAAAACAAGAAGACGCTGGATTTTCTAATCATCATGTTTCCTTTTCTGACCTTAACCATATTCTCTGTGTACGTTTTGGGCTGGATAAATTGCGTCTTAGATCAGTCATTTGTCTCATAAATAGACTTAAATTAAATGCCTTCCGAACGAAGTATGCTAAAAATGTGCATTGCATATGTGATGGGACGATTTCAGTCAGTCATATTCTTTTTAACTGTCCCGTTTTAAAACAGTGTCTTCCCATCACAAGTGAGAACTCTCTGGACAGCATTTTAAGCAACTGTGTGTTGCTGTGTGAACTCGCCTTATTGCTGAAGAAGAGTCCAATTGACAGTTTACTATAGTGCTTATGAACATGTTAGTAGCTTGTCTAGAGACAGAGACTTTAATCTTGTGCTCCTTCTTAATTTTCTAAAAAGTTCTGATTGATTGTTCAGGGTTTAGTGTTCACTTTTTGTGCTTTTTGTTTCTACCATTGGTTAAAAGTTTAACTTTTTTTTTTTTTTTTTTTTTTTTTCCTAATATCACTTATGTGAATAGACATTAAACTGAAGAACAACACACACACACACACACACACACACACACACACACACTGACACACACACACACACACACACACACACACACACACACACACACACACACACACACACACACACACACACACACACACACACACACACACACACAGAGTTACCATTCATAGACTCAGTAGACACCACACATAGACTCAGTAGACAGTAGACACCACACACAGACTCAGTAGACACCACACAGACTCAGTAGACAGTAGACACCACACAGACTCAGTAGACAGTAAACACCACACAAAGACTCAGTAGACAGTAGACACCACACACAGACTCAGTAGACACCACACACAGACTCAGTAGACACCACACACAGACTCAGTAGACAGTAGACACCACACAGACTCAGTAGACAGTAGACACCACACAAAGACTCAGTAGACAGTAGACACCACACACAGACTCAGTAGACACCACACAGACTCAGTAGACAGTAGACACCACACAGACTCAGTAGACAGTAAACACCACACACAGACTCAGCAGACTCTTGCCACCACACAAAGACTCAGTAGACAGTAGACACCACACATAGACTCAGTAGACAGTAGACACCACACATAGACTCAGTAGACAGTAGACACCACACATAGACTCAGTAGACAGTAGACACCACACGTAGACTCAGTAGACAGTAGACACCACACACAGACTCAGTAGACAGTAGACACCACACGTAGACTCAGTAGACAGTAGACACCACACACAGACTCAGTAGACAGTAGACACCACACGTAGACTCAGTAGACAGTAGACACCACACACAGACTCAGTAGACACCACACACAGACTCAGTATACAGTAGACACCACACACAGACTCAGTAGACAGTAGACACCACACACAGACTCAATAGACAAGACGCTCACCACACATAGACTTACTATGTACATAAAGACTTGCCAGCCACCCATACACAGCCTACAACACTATCCCATGGCACGTGTGTGCAGGTAGCGGCAGCGGCAGTGGTGTGATGTTGGAGGAGGACAAGGTGGTGTGTTACCTGTACACGCTGGGGGTGGTGGCGTTGCTGTGCCCCTCCATCGTGCCCAAGCGGGCACCCATGCTGGTGCAGTCCTTCATCGCTGCCCCCTGTATTTCTCCTGCAGGTCAGTCAGGTCTTTCTCTGCATGCTGCTATACACTGCGTTTTTGTACAGTGTGTGTGTCTGTGTGAGAGAGAGAGAGAGTGTGTGTGTGTGTGTGTGTGAGAGTAAGAGTGTGTGTGTGAGTAAGGGTGTGTGTGTGTGAGTCAGTAAGAGTGTGTGTTTGTGTGTATTTATTTATTTATTTATCTTATATCAAGGATAATGGACTAAGCACTCATGTATTATTTTACATCCACTCCCCGTGTGTATGCAGTTTTGTAAATCTTGTCATCTGTTCCTACTGGCACACAATGGCCTACTCTTATGGAAAGCAGAACAGGATTTTTAACGTGTGCGCAAGAAGTTCTGTGTGTGTGAGGGTGAGTGTGTGTGTGTGTGTGTGTAAGATGTGTGTGTCAGAGTATGTGTGTGAGTTTGTGTGTGTTTGTGTAAGAGTGTGTGTGAGTGAGTGATTGTGAGAGTGTGTTTGTGAGCATGCATACATACTGCTTGCATTTGTGTTTTCATGGGGGCATATGTGCATGTTGCAGTGCGCATACGTGTGTGTGTGTGTAGAGGTCTTTAAAGTCCTTGAAACTTAGTGAAAATATCAACCGCAGTGGTGATTTCATTGTGAAATGATGGTAGAGTTTCTCATTGCTACAGTGAACCAACAATCCATTTTTCTGCTATAGTTAACATTACATCTCCATCTCTAAGTTCACTTCTATACTATAGTCATGTGATGATGTTTTATATGCATGGGGGATATGGAAAATTTTGTGTGGAGTTGGGTTTTTGTGTATGTGTTTTTTTTTTGTTTTTTTTTATAAGATGTTTAGTTTCAAGGAAAGCAAAGGGATGTGTGAAAAAGTGACAACACTGAACTCAAGACCAAGGAATGAAAATAGATTTCGATTAATGCAGCCACCATTTTTATATTCCTGTTTACTTTTTTTTAGTTAATTTATTTATTATTATTTTTTATCACAGGAGACAGCTCTGACAGCCTATCCACGGTCCCTCAGCCCCTACAAACTTCGCAGGGTTCAGAGGTCAGCGAGGAGGGGTCACAGGGCATGCAGGGGTCACAGAGTTCGCAGGAGTCACAAAACACACAGGGGTCGTCGCAGACCACGCAGCCTCTGTCACAGTTCAGAGGATGCAGGATGTCGGGCAGAGTGCGTGCTGTGGCTTTTCTGACTTTAGGTGAGTTGTTGTTGTCGACTCACAGTACAAGTACACACACCCATCCCTTTTGGGGGTGTTTTTTTGTTGTTGTTGAGTGTGATTGCTACATGTATGTGATTTTTTAAAAAAGCAAATATTTAATATTGTGAATACGTGCACAATAATTTTTTTTATTCATATTTGTGACGCTCCACCACGAAACGAGTCACTTAGCACCTAACCCACTTTTCTGCTAGGGGCAGGTGGGGTTCAAGTTGTCAATTTTGATTAACTATAAAACTATAGGCATTATTCCACCTTGTATTGAAATACCAAGGCATAATTTGGTTTCCTTTTGCTTTTAAACATGTTTTTAAAATACCCAAGCCTTCATTCTGGCCACCTAAAATGATATTAACTTTGTCAATTTCTCATTTTGTCATTTCCTGCTGTCTATCATTTCAAGTTGTAATAACTTCTGATAGAATTGTCTGATTTTCAATTATTTTTTTTTGCATTGTATAGCCATTTCATTATGGATTAATAGCATGTCATTAACTAGAAATTGACAGACCAAGCTGTACGGCCCACGAGAGGAGCTCGAAAGGACATGCCATTATTTTTCCCAGACAAATCTGACAGTGTAAAGCAAACGAGAGAAGAAGAAGAAAACCTCTGGTGCGATGCAACTCATTATGTGGTGAAGTGTCACATTTGTGACACTTCACGGAATGAGTCACTTTGCATCTCACCCACTGTGCATATGACGACTGTAGACAAGCAAGGTGTTTCAACAGGTAGGTAGGTACCTGCTACAAGTGTGTGTGTGTGACTGTGTTTCAGGCAAGCTGTGTCTGCAGGACAAGCTAGTGGCCAAGAAGTGTGTGCCGGCCATGGCGCGGGAACTGGAGGTGTCCGCCTGTGACGCCGTGCGCAACAACGTTATCATCGTCCTGCGCGACCTCTGTGTCAGGTGCGTGGGTGTCTGTGTGTGTCGGCCACAGCTTTGGCTGCTGCTGTCATCTGCTTTCTGTAGATTACTGTTTTCTTTCTGCTCTGTCCTACTTGTTTAACCAAAGAGAAAAAAAAAATCTAACAAAGCAAGGTGTTTATGTCATTTACATGTAATCTGCATTGCCACTGTGTATAGCTGGTGAATGTTTCTTAACTCTTTAGTCTCATGTAGTGAACTGACACAATCAACTTGAGAATGAGAATTTATAAACGCTTTCAGGCAAAGACTGATTGACTGCCAATGGCAGCAATGGAATGATCATATACAAACCAGTGAAAGATATCAAATGTATAGACAATTTATAAGTACACATGATATCAAACCTTATTTAAAGCTTGATATGGACATACATTTGAAAAGAATTAAAGCCTGCATAGGGATGGGCTGCACCAGGTTCAGTGTACTCTCCCCCCCCCCAAAAAAAAAAAGTTCCAATGCAGTGCCTAAACACCTCTTCAAAGAGTTAAAAGAAGTCAGGTCAAGCCAAGAGAGCAAGCAGCACAAAGATGAAGAGAGAGGAAGAGAAAGAAGAGATGACATTGTGAATGTTGATAAAGAGAGAGGAAG
The DNA here is from genome assembly GCA_030674155.1 of Stramonita haemastoma. Classification (NCBI taxonomy): domain Eukaryota; kingdom Metazoa; phylum Mollusca; class Gastropoda; order Neogastropoda; family Muricidae; genus Stramonita; species Stramonita haemastoma. The sequence goes on from CM060337.1 coordinate 42,899,256, forward strand.
AATAAAGAAGAGATGACACTGAATGTTGTGATGTGGGTACACCACCCAAAGATGAAGAAAGAGAGGAAGAGAAAGAAGATATGACATTGACGGTGAAATGTTGCAATACAGGTACACGACATAGAGATACAGAGAGAGAAGAAGAGATGACACTGAATGTTGGTAAAGAGAGAGGAGGAGAAAGAAGACGTGACACTGATTGTAAATGTTGATAAAGAGAGAGGAAGAGAAAGAAGACGTGACACTGATTGTAAATGTTGATAAAGAAAGAGAAGAAGAGAAAGAAGACATGACACTGACAGTAAAATGTTGCAATACAGGTACACGACATAGAGATACAGAGAGAGAGGAAGAGAAAGAAGAGATGACACTGTGAATGTTGATAAAAAGAGAGGAAGATAAACGTGACACTGACTGTAAAATGTTGTGACACAGGTACACGACCCTGGTGGACCCCTACGTGCCCAACATGGCGGCCTGTCTCAGGGACCCCGCCCCCATCGTGCGCAGACAGACACTGGAGCTGATGACTGGACTGCTGCAGGTGGGGAGGGGACCACAGGGTGACCTGGGTTTGGTTGGATTGGGGAGGGACCGTGGTGACTTTGTTTTAGTTGGGGAGGGACCGTGGTGACTTTGAGTTGGGGAGGGACAGTGGTGACTTTGTCTGGATTGGGGAGGGACCGTGGTGACTTTGGTTGGATTGGGGAGGGACCATGGTGACTTTGGTTGGATTGGGGAGGGACCATGGTGACTTTGAGTTGGGGAGGGACAGTGGGGACTTTGTTTGGATTGGGGAGGGACCGTGGGGACTTTGTTTGGATTGGGGAGGGACCGTGGGGACTTTGTTTGGATTGGGGAGGGACCGTGGGGACTTTGGTTGGGGACCATGGGGACTTTGGTTGGGAACCATGGTGGCTTTGGTTGGGGAGGGTTTTTTTTCAGGAAGGGGGGGGCACTTTGGTTGAGGAAGGGTTTTTTTTTCGGGGGGGGGGGGGGGTTGGGTTGGATGTGTTTTACCCTTTCACCTCCAGCCACCTTCCACATGAAGTAGTAATCATCAATGATGTGTGTTGGGGGGGTCATTTAAAGCTGCAGTTATGAAAAAATGTGAAGTAGAAGATGGAAGATGAATTGACGGTGTGCATGTGATATATGTGTGTGTGTGTTCACTGCAGGAGGACTACCTCAAGTGGAAAGGCTCGCTGTTCTATCGATTTGCCTTGACCCTGCTGGATCCACACCCTGAAATTTCTGCCTTCGGTGTGTAGTTTGGGGGGGAAAGGGGGGGGTGTGTGTGTGCATATTTGTCTTTTTATTTATTTTTTTAAAATAAATTTTATTCTTTTATATCGAGGATAATGGAATAAGCACTCGTGTGCTTTGTTACATCCAGTTCCCGTGTGTATACAGTTTTGTAAATCTTGTCATCTGTTCCCACCGGCACACAATGGCCTACTCTTACGAAAAGCGGAACAGGATTTAACGTGTGCGCAAGATGCTCTGCGTACGTTTGCACACAGGGCCTCGGTTTACAGTCTCATCCGAAAGACTTTTGGGGAGACTTGTGTGTGTGTGTGTGTTTGCTTTATTTATTTTTTGTTCTTTAATTTGATGGACGCTAGAGCCGAGTGGTTAAGAACGTTTGACTTCAATCCCATGGGTCCATGAAGTTGTGGGTTTGAATCTCGGCAGCGTTTGGGGAATTAAGGGTGAGGATTTTTATGATCTCTCTGTCTTGGATTCCATTCTTGCTGTTACTTGTTCGTATGTATGTATGTATATATGTATGGTGTTATGACGACAGGAGGGCTTCCATTCTTGCTGTTACTTGTTTGTATGTATGTATATTATGGTATTACAATGGAGTTCTATCTTGGATTCCATTCTTGCTGTTACTTGTTTGTATGTATGTAAATTACGGTATACAGCGGAGTTCTGTCTTGGATTCCATTCTTGCTGTTACTTGTTTGTATGTATGTATATTATGGTATACAATGGAGTTCTGTCTTGGATTCCATTCTTGCTGTTACTTGTATGTATGTATGTATATTACGATGTTATGAAGACGGGAGTGCTGTGTTCCCTGTCCACAGCCAAGTTCTGTCTTGAATTCCATTCTTTAAATAAATTTTTTTTTATTCCACTCTTGCTGTAACTTGGTTGTATGTATGTATGTATCTGTGTATATATGTACGGTGTTATGAAGACCTGAGTGCTGTGTGTGTTCCCTGTGCACAGCGGAGTTCTGTCTGGGCTTCCACCTGCTGAAGCGTCACCCCACCATGATGTTCCAGCACCTGCTGGAGAGCATCTTTGTCTTCAACAACTACACCAAGCACAATGGTCAGGGGCTGAGGGAGTGGTGCATAGTCTGTGTGTGTGTGGGGGGAGTTGTGTGGGAGGGGGGTCTGCGTGTGTGGGGTGGGAGTGTGTGTGCATTTGTGTGTGCGTGCGTGTGTGTGTGACTTTCTTTAATTTAATGTCTGTTCTCTCAAAGTAATATTAGAAGTGTGTGTGTTGCTTTGGTCTATAGATTTAGTGGTTTAGAGGAGAGGATAAGTAAAATGATCATGGTAATTTCTGTGTGTGTGTGTGCTTTCTTCGATTGAACATCTCTTCACTCATAGTGATATTAGACGAGGAAAAAAAAGTGAAAAAATGTATATTGTGTCACTTGTGTGTGGGAGGGTGTATATGTGAGTGTTTGGGTATGTTTGTCAGTATGCGCACCTACATGTGCATGTGAGTGCATATGTGTGCGTGTGAGTGCTCATGTATAACTCTGTGTGTGTGTGTGTGTTGCAGTGTTCAACAAGTACCCTCAGACAGACAGGGAGAAGGAACTGTTTTCTCTGAAAGGAAAAGAAAATCACAGGTAGGATTGTATGTTTTCTTTGACATTCCTCTCTGTCTTTGTCTCATCTCTCTCTCTCTCTCTCTCACACCTGCTTTGTCTTCCCCTCTGTCTGTCTGTCTGTCTGTCTGTCTCTCTCTCTCTCTCTCTCTCTCTCTCTCTCTCTCTCTCTCTCTCTCTCTCTCTCTCTCTCTCTCTCTCTCTCTCTCTCTCTCTCTCTCTCTCTCTTCATGATTTTTGCCAGTCATTAACAACAGTGTGTCATGGTTTTTGCAGTCATTAACAACAGTGTGTCATGGTTTTTGCAGTCATTAACAACAGTGTGTCATGGTTTTTGCAGTCATTAACAACAGTGTGTCATGGTTTTTGCAGTCATTAACGACACTGTCATGGTTTTTGCAGTCATTAACAACACTGTGTCATGGTTTTTGCAGTCATTTTAACTGTGTGTCATGGTTTTGCAGTCATTAACAACACTGTGTCATGGTTTTTTGCAGTCATTTTTAACTATGTCATGGTTTTGCAGTCATTAACAACACTGTGTCATGGTTTTTTGCAGTCATTAACAACAATGTGTCATGGCTTTTGCAGTCATTAACAACAATGTGCCGTGGTTTTGCGGTCATTAACAACACTGTGTCATGACTTTGCAGTCATTAACAACACTGTCATGGTTTTTGCAGTCATTTTAACTATGTGTCATGATTTTTGCAGTCATTTTAACTATATGTCATGGTTTTTGCAGTCATTTTAACTATGTGTCATGGTTTTTGCAGTCATTTTAACTATGTGTCATGGTTTTTGCAGTCATTTTAACTATGTGTCATGGTTTTTGCAGTCATTTTAACTATGTGTCATGGTTTTTGCAGTCATTTTAACTATGTGTCATGGTTTTTGCAGTCATTTTAACTGTGTCATGGTTTTTGCCGTCTTTAACTTGTCATGGTTTTTGCAGTCATTAACAACACTGTGTCATGGTTTTTGCTGTCATTAACAACACTGTGTCATGGTTTTTGCTGTCATTAACAACACTGTGTCATGGTTTTGCAGTCATTAATGACAGTGTGTCATGGTTTTTGCAGTCATTTTAACTATGTGTCATGGTTTTTGCAGTCATTTTAACTATGTGTCATGGTTTTTGCAGTCAGCGTTTCCAGCTGTACCGCTTTATGCTGAAGCACATGGAGGATGAGCACAGGTTTAAAATGACCTCCAAGATTTCACAAGAGGTAATTCTCCAGTTTTCATGTGCATTTAAAACTGTGTTCTCATTCTTTTGTGCGATTTGTCTTGTGTTTGTGGACACATTTGATTGTGTATGTGTGGGTGGGAGGGTGAATGGGTGTGACTCTGTGTGTGTGTGTGTGTGTATGTGTGTGTGTGTGTGTGTGTGTTTGTGTGTGACTCGCGTGCACACGTACATGATACATACACTCTTGCATTTCATTTCCCTCCTCTCGAAGAAAGTTAGTCACAATTATGGTTAGGGTAAGGAATATTTGGTATGCTTTATTGAATGATTATGTTAATATCTAAGCATTCACTGTGACAGGACACGAGAGTAACTTGAAGATTGATTTCATGAAGGCTATGCTTGTATACAGTTGTGCATATATGAACACATATACAAAAAGCATGTGTCCATGTGCACACACATACATGCATGCAAACAAACCTTCATACTATCATACACACACATTTAGCTGAATTATACCCATAGCCCTGCAGTGTGTACTGGGGGTGGGGGGTTTGTCCGTTGTTATAGCTGTTTGTTAATAGCTGTGAAGGGAGTTTACTGTAAGAATCGTCTGTTGTTATTGTTACTTTTCTTCGTTGAACATATACAGCAACTATTGTCTGTCATATGAGCAAAAATGCCGTTAAGCATCCGACAAGTCTGAACCAGCACATTGAACTTTGGCGAGGGAGAGAATTTTTATCTTTTAAGTCTTTCAGGGAAAAAGGAGAATGGACCAAGAAGACAGAAAACAGACAAGAAGGAGGTGACAGGAAGATAAGGAACAAGGCAGAAAGTAAGAGAGGGATAGAAAAGAGGGAATTCCTAGCATAGAATTTCCAGAAGGTGGGGAAGCTGTTTATACGGACAGACCATGGGGCATCTCCAGAGGGGGAAATTATTGTTATTATTTATCAATATCGTTATTGTGACAGAAAGTATTGTCATCCTCATCCTGGTTGTTGTTATTATTTATCAATGTCATTATTGTGACAGTGAGTATTGTCATCATCATCATCGTTGTTGTTATTATTTATCAATGTCATTATTGTGACACTAAGTATTGTCATCATCATCATCGTGGTTGTTGTTATTATTTATCAATATCGTTATTGTGACACTAAGTATTGTCATCATTATTGTTGTTGTTATTGTTGTTGGTCAGGTTCTTGGAGCAGTGGTGGACGGGATCCTGCCCTTTGACGCAGACAGCTACGACCTCCTGCAGGATGCTTTGGCAATCCTCAGCAGTAAAGTGAGTTTCAGGGTCACCGTCCTCATCAAGCCATTATTTGTGATTAAAGATGCCCTTTTGTAAAAGCCAGATTCTCAGAAAAATGCCTTGTAATTTAAAACTGTGTCCTTATACAATTGTGTATCTAATAGATTTTATAAACTGTCCAGTGAAAATGGACTTGATGTATTATAGGTTTATCAACTGTCCGCTGAAAATGGACTTGATGTATTATAGGTTTATCAACTGCCCAGTGAAAATGGACTTAATGTATTATAGGTTTATCAACTGTCCACTGAAAATGGACTTGATGTATTATTATAGATTTATCAACTGTCCACTGAAAATGGACTTGATGTATTATAGGTTTATCAACTGTCCAGTGAAAATGGACTTAATGTATTATAGGTTTATCAACTGTCCACTGAAAATGGACTTGATGTATTATAGGTTTATCAACTGTCCAGTGAAAATGGACTTAATGTATTATAGGTTTATCAACTGCCCAGTGAAAATGGACTTAATGTATTATAGGTTTATCAACTGTCCACTGAAAATGGACTTGATGTATTATAGGTTTATCAACTGCCCAGTGAAAATGGACTTGATGTATTATAGGTTTATCAACTGTCCGCTGAAAATGGACTTGATGTATTATTATAGATTTATCAACTGTCCACTGAAAATGGACTTGATGTATTATAGATTTATCAACTGTCCAGTGAAAATGGACTTGATGTATTATTATAGATTTATCAACTGTCCACTGAAAATGGACTTGATGTATTATTATAGATTTATCAACTGTCCAGTGAAAATGGACTTGATGTATTATTATAGATTTATCAACTGTCCGCTGAAAATGGACTTGATGTATTATTATAGATTTATCAACTGTCCGCTGAAAATGGACTTGATGTATTATTATAGATTTATCAACTGTCCAGTGAAAATGGACTTGATGTAGTACTATAGATTTATGAATCCATCCTGTCAGCTTGGAATCAATATGGATTTATGTGTGATCGATTTGTAAACAGCCATCTTACAAAAGTATCTTGTATTGAATTAGAAACAGGCTTTTTTACTTTTAGATGTGTAAAATGTTAAAACAAAACACAAAATTAGAACTGCAGCCTGAATATGTAAATGGACCTCTATATTTGTGAGAAACTTATAAACTGTTATTTTAGTTTCTTGAAAATGGAGTTTATAGTAAGTGGTATAGGTATTATCCCTCAAATCAAATATGCACTTCTAAACATGGGATAGATCATAAACCTGCCCCATACCCCCTTCCAGATGACCTACCAGAAAAAAAAACTCAACTTTGTTGTTGTTTTCTTCTTTCTTTATCCCTCCACATAGTTGTCAAGATCAGAGCCTGCATACTGCTTTGTGTGAAGACTAGAGCATGACAACTACAATGCTTGCTTGATATTAAAAAAAATGGACACATTTTAAACATGGCGGGAGTGGCATGTTTTTCCAGCACACAGATTTGTTGATTTTTTCCCCTCTTCTCCTGCCTGGGCTAGAGCCCTGAGGTTCACCAATGGTGAGATTTTTGGGTATGCAACCATTTTTTTTCTGCCACCGTCAAGATAAAACTGCATACAAACGGGGACTGGATATAAAAAAGCACATGAGTGCTGATTCCATTAACCTCGATATAAAAGAATAAATAAATAAATGATACGGTATCCGCATTCTGACTTAATCCTCTTACATTCAGTGTCTCTGAACACAAACTGACCCTAGATTTCGCATTCCATCACAAAATTAGGTCAGGCACACATGCTCGTGCACCTGTCTTTTCCTCCTTCTAAGTACAAACCAGCAGCTATAATTACCTCCAGACTCTCAGCAGGGTTTCTACCTCTAGCCTGATAGAGCTTTGACATGTGGTAGCAATTAGTGATGGTCTCAGCCTGATGGAAATCTACTGTGTGTAAATCCCAGCAAATCCCAGATAGGGACTTAAGGGGGGGGGGTAATTATTCAATCCTGGCAAATCCTGGATTGGACTAAGAGGGTTAAGGGAAGTTGAATTTTTATATCACTGATGTCCGCAAAAAATTAATTACACGCACACGACTACAGCGTTGAAGAGAAGGACTCAAATTCATGCTGGTGACGGACAGGAGATCAAGCTGGCCTCGCTGCGCAGCACCAAGGGAGCAGAGGACGCAGCAGACGAGATGGAGATGGCCACGGCCGTGATGGCCGCGGCCAAGAAAACGCTGATCACGCAGGTGGTGAAGAGGAACGTGATGGAGAACATCATCCCCCTCATCCTCTCCCTCAAACACATGGTCAGTCAGTGACTGAGACACAGAGAGAGAGACAGCAAGGGGGGGGGGGGGGGGGGGGGGATGTGTTTTTTTTTGTTTTTTTTTAATTTATTTTTCTTCTTTTTTTTTAATGTGTACACATGGTCAGTGACTGAGACACAGACAGAGAGAGAGAGAGACAGCAAGGGAGGGGGGGGGGCGATGTTTTTTTTTTTTTTTTAAATTTATTTTTCTTCTTTTTTTTTAATGTGTACACATGGTCAGTGACTGAGACACAGAGAGAGAGAGAGACAGCAAGGGAGGGGGGGGGGGGGGGGGGTGTTTTTTTTGTTTTTTTAAACTTTTTTTTTTTCTTTTTTTTTAATGTGTACACATGGTCAGTGACTGAGACACAGAGAGAGAGAGAGAGACAGCAAGGGAGGGGGGGGGGATTGTTTTTTTTTAAACTTTTTTTTCTTCTTTTTTTTTTTAATGTTTACACATGGTCAGTGACTGAGACACAGAGAGAGAGAGACAGCAAGGGAGGGGGGGGGGGGGATTGTTTTTGTTTTTTTTAACTTTTTTTTCTTCTTTTTTTTTTAATGTGTACACATGGTCAGTGACAGAGAGAGAGACAGCAAGGGGGGGGGGGGGGATGTTTTTTTGTTTTTTTAACTTTTTTTCTTTTTTTTTTTTTATGTGTACTGGTCATGAAGAGAGGAGAAGCAGGGGGGGGGGGTTTTTTTTTTGTTTTTTTAACTTTTTTTCTTCTTTTTTTTTAATGTGTACACATGGTCAGTGACAGAGAGAGAGACAGCAAGGGGGGGGGGGGATGTTTTTTTTTTTTTTTTTAACTTTTTCAAAAATTTGTACACATGGTCAGTGACACAGAGAGAGACAGCAAGGGAGGGGGGGATGGTTTTTTTTTTTTTTATTTTTTTAACTTTTTTATTATTAATGTGTACACATTGTCAGTGACACAAGGGGCAGGGAGGGAATGTGGTTTTTTTTTTTTTTTTCTTTTTATTTCTTTCTTTTTTTTAGTGGTGTACACATGGTCAGTGACTGACAGCAGGGGAGGGAGAGGGAATGTTTTTTTTTTTTTATTTTTTTTTACATTTTATTTTATTTTAGGGTTGGGGTGGGGGATGTGTACACATGGTCAGTGACTGCAATGGGAGGGAAGAGGGAATGTTTTTTGTTATTTTTTTAACATTTTTTTTTTCTTTTTTTTCTTTCTTTTATTTGAATGTGTACATGTCAATGTTGGCGGGGGAGGGGACACATGAGGAACTGATTATTGAATGTTTTTGTTTTGTTTTTTTTAACATTTTATTTTTTATTTCCTCTTTTTTTTGGGGGGGATGAGACAATGTGAAAGAATTTTTATTTATATGTGTATTTTTTATAACAGTATTATTCCGCACGACAGATTTCAGTCGTCATAGCGTGCATACCTCACACAACACACCAACACACACACACCACACACAGCACACCGCAAACGCCACACGCACACACACGCACACCACGCAAAACGCACACACACAGCACACACACACCACACACCACACACACACACACACACACACACACACACACACACACACACACACACACACACACTGTACGAACACGATACACACACACACACACACACACACACACACACACCACACACACACCACACACACACGACACTGTATTACACACACACACACACACACACACACACACACACACACACCACACACACACACACCGTACTGTACATCTGTTACACACACACACACACACACACACACACACACCACCACACACACACACACTGTATCTGTAACATCTGTATTTTACAACGACACACACTTCCCTCTAGACCTATCTATCCAAGAGCTGATGAAGATTACAGAAGAAATTAAAGGAGTCCTTTCTTCCTCCTTACCTATCTTCCTTCCTTCCCTTCTTCACTCTCCTTCCTTCTGGTCCCTATGGCTTTTCTCAGATGAGCTGATGAAGGATTACAAGAATGAAATTAAAGGTGAGTCCTTCCTTCCTTCCCTCCTTCCTTCCTTCCTTCTTCCTTCCTTCCTTCTTTTCCTTCCTTCCTTCCTTCCTTCCTCGATGATGAGCTGATGAAGGATTACAAGAATGAAGTTAAAGGTGAGTCCTTCCTTCCTTCCTTCCTTCCTTCCTTCTTCCTTCCTTCCTTCCTTCCTTCCTTCCCTTCCTTCCTTCCTCCTCTCCCTTCCTCTCCTTCCTTCCTTCCTTCCTTCCTTCCTTCCTTCCTTCCTTCCTTCCTTCCTTCCTTCCTCCTCCCTTCCTTCCTTCCTTCCTTCCTTCCTTCCTCCTTCCTTCCTTCCTTCCTCTTCCCCTTTTCCTTCCTTCTTCCTTCCTTCCTTCCTTTCCTTCCTTCCCTCTCCTTCCTTCCTTCATTCCTTCTCCTTCCGTCCTCTTGTCTTTCCTCTTCCTTCATTCTTCCTTCCTTCCTTCCTTTCTTTCCTTCCTTCCTTCCTTCTCTTCTTTCCTTCCTCCTTCCTTCCTTCTTCTTCCTTCTTTCTCCTTCCTTTCTTCTTCCCTCCTTCCTTTTTCTTTCCTCTCCTTCCTTTTTTCTTCCTTCCTTCCTTCCTTCCTTCCTTCCTTCCTTCCTTCCTTCCTTCCTTCCTTTTTCTTCTCTTCTTCCTTCCTTCCTTCCTCCCTTCTCTTCCTTCCTTCCTCCTTCCCTTCCTTCCTCTTCCCCTTCTCTCCTTCCCTTCCTTCCTTCCTTCCTTCCTTCCTTCCTTCTTTCCTTCCTTACCTGAGTTGTTTCTTTTCTCTTACTTCTCCACAAGTAAAAGGAGTGAAGTGGATATTTTTTTCTCAAATAAGAACAAAATCAGAGGGGACGGGATACTCAGTGGTCAGAGCACACGTTTTCCCCAAGCTAAGGTTTGCAGCATTGAGTGTGGTACTTTGTGCGTTCGCACATGGGGCCTCAGTTTATAGTCTCATCGAAGGACTTTTGGGAGAGTGGAGTCGGCAATGACGTTAACACCTAGGGTAAAAAATCCCCACAAACGGAAATTGAACCGGGTCTCAAATTGCAAGCTCAATGTTCTGACCACTAGGCTAAATCATACGTTGGTTCATTCATTCATTCATTCATTGCTGTGTGTGTGTGTGTTCAGACGTGCTGGCAGCGACAAGCAGCTGGCGTGTGAGGTGGAGTACGACTTGCGCATGTTTGAGAACCAGCAGGCTGCAGCCACTGCTCACCTGGAGCAGAACGGGGCCCCCAGGTGCTCTTGGGCAGGTAAGTTCAGTCTGGGAGTTTGTTAGCATTTTAGAGTTATAAGACTTTTTTGGGGGGGGGGGGGGGGGGGGGTGAAGATGATGAAAATATTTTGAGATAGTAAAGTAGTATTCTTGTAGACAGTGTGTGTGAATGTTTGTTAGTATATGTTTGTGTCGTTGTGTGTGTGAGTTTGTGTGGATAACAATCCTTTCAAGATGGATTGAGACAGAATCCATCATTATCCTGTCTGATGACTGATGCTCCTTTTCATCCTCCATTCCTCAGGCCCCGGCAGAAGGAGGTCAGCAGGCTGAGGGCAGACCGGGCACCCCTGTGGCCCTGACCCCCAGGCCAGGGGGCAGTGACCAGAGAGGCACCCCCAGAGGCACCCCCCGTGGCACTCCCAGAGGCACCCCAGAGGGCAGAGTGCAGGGGCTGTGGCTGGGCAGGGTCAGGCCTCAGCTGTCACTCCTCATCAGTCTCTGTGAGTCCCTGCCGGTCATCCTGCTTGTTTATTTATATATTTATTTATTTATTATACCACTTTATATCACAGCAGATTTCTCTGTGTGAAATTCGGGCTGCTCTCCCTGAGAGAGCATTCGCCACAAGTGCAGCGCACTTTTTCCTTTTTTTCTTTTTTTTTTCTGTCTGCAACTGTATTTTGTTTCCCTATGAGTGGCTTTTTTCTACAAATTTTGCCAGGGACAACCCTCTTGTTGTTGTGGGTTCTTTAACATGTGCTATGTAATGATATGTAACACACGGGACCTCGGTTTATCTTCTCATCTGAAAGACTAGCATCCAGACCACCATTCATGGTCTAATGGATGGGGAAAAAGTTTCAGGCCCAAACGGGATTCAAACCACTGCACACTCCGACCCAAACTTTTTGCTTTCTAGATAGGCGCGTTACCTCTAGACCACCGATCCAGCTGTGTATGTGTGTTTGTCTATGGGGAGCTATCTTTCATTAGGAGATTCTTCATGAAAAGATTCTACCCCCCTTAGGAGATTCATCACCAACAATCACTTGATGCTTTGTAGAACTCGGTTCAAGTATCATTTGAACTCAAATGAAGTGAAATATGAACTCAGGTAAAGTATAATTTGATAAGCAAACAGTTGTAAGATTCAGCATAACCTCTTTACTACGCTGTTGACGAATGTCATTTGTCATGAAAAATGCCATCTGCAGTGCTCAGTTGATGAACTCCTGTTCATCATGATTCAACACTTTGTTTCGTCCAGCATAGCCGATAATCAATACCTCTGTTTATGACTAAATAAGCATTTGACACAGTAAGATGATAAAAAAGTGCCCTTTTTTCTACTCCAGAGGGACACATAGTGTGGTAGCAAGCTTGGTTGTTGGGAAACACGAAATCTCATATTTCACTCCAAAAAATAGAAAGAAAATCTTATGTACTTGTTTTGTAGCTATCTTCAGTATCTTCTAAATCATAAACAAACAAAAATTATTGGCAAGATTTTTTTTTTTTTTTTTTTAAACTGAACAAAAAATTTCTTTAGCATGGGACTTATAGCAAAGGGGTTAATGAAAAGCTTGCTGTCTTGTGAAAAGGTCACTACAAAAACACAACACTACACTCATCTCCTTGCTTTAAATTTGTTTTTTTTTTTTTTTACATTTTTGCTGTCGTGTGAAAAGGTTACTGCTACAAAACACAACACTACAATCATCTTGCTTTTTTATTTTAATTTTTTTTTTTACATTTTTACAATCATCCCCTCCCTTTGCTCAGCCCCAAGAGCACCGGAGGCTCTGCCGTTCGCCAGGCGGCTCTGCGCACACTGGAACAGCTGAAGGAGAGGACGACAGTCGTCCGGGAAACAAGATGGCCGACGTCTGTCTAGCGTCAGGTGGGCAGAGAATGTCCTGGCCAACGCCTACGCAAGGGAGTCTGATGGGGTGAGTGCCGTTGCATGCAGTGTGTCAGCGTTTCTCTTATAAAGGTACAGGTGTCCCATAAGCTAGACGGTCGTAGCAGAGCAAGGCATCAGAGACCTCAGCTTCTCTAGGGGCCAGCATGTTTAGGGCAGTGCCCATCTCCTCTCCCTCGCTGCTTTACCTTCCCTGTCCCCTAAAGAGGGCAGGTACCCATTTACAGCTGGGTGAACTGGGGGGACTGTACTGAAGCCAAGGCGCACAAACGGTCACCCATCCAACTGGTAACCATGCTCGATGCTGCTTAACTTGATTGGGGGAAAGAGAACGCTCTGACCACTTAGCTATCTCTTATAGTCGATAGAAATAAAAGTGTGAGGGTGTGGAATGGCGGAGTGGTTAGAGTGTTGTGATGTGGTCTGATTGTCACTTAAGGGTGCCAGTTTGAGTCTCCACAGATGTGCCCATTTGAGGGATTATTTATACACCACACTACACCACAATACAGTTCAATGCACCACACTACACCACAATACAGTTCAATGCACCACACTACAACACAATACAGTTCAATGCACCACACTACACACAATACAGTCCAAAACACCACACTACAACATAGTACAGTACAAAACACCATGGTAAATAAATACTGTACATAAGACAGTCCAATACACCTCAGTACAACACAAACACAGTACACCACACCACACCACAACACAGTGCAATACAGCATAATACAATGCAATCCGATACAAAACAATACCTGTGCAATGACCTTCTAAACAGTGCAGTGCAATATAAAACTGTGAAGTACAATGCAATGCAGTGTACTACAACACAACACAACCTTGCTGCTGACTCCACTCCCTTTTCTTTTTTTTCTTTTTTTTTGTGTGTGTGTGTTTTAGATAGATGGCTTGATGAAAAAAAAGCAAATTATTGCTTACTCAATGTACCATGTGGAAATAAAATTTTGACGATGCGTGGTACAACACAATGATATTTCTCTGTCACCAGAACTCGGTGGAGAAAGAAGGGGAAAAGCCATCCACTCCACGACAGCCTCGTCGACCTCTCAGAGCCATCAGCACACCATCAGGTCACACCGCTTTTTTTGTGCCTTTGCCTTTTTGTTTGCTTCATTTTTTGGTGTTTTTTTGTTTATACTTTATTTTTATATTTTATTTTATACCACTGTTATGTCACAGCAGATCTCTCTGCGTGAAATTCGGGATGCTCTCCCTGGGAGAGCGCGTCGCCACAAGTGCAGTGCCTACCCCCTTTTTTTTTTTTTTTTTTAAATATACAGTCCCGAGCCACCCTTGGGACTCCAACTTGCCCGATTTTTCCTCAGGGATGGTGTCTAAACATGACATCTGTGTGCATGCTGGTTTTTAAAAAAAAAATAATTTTGTCATCCACTCCTTTTGTATCACTGAACAAAAGATGGCTACAAATCTTAAAGGTTGTCTTAGCAATGGGGTGGGGTAGGGGGTTGTTAAGTGGGTTTCTTTTTTGTTGTTGTTGGGTTTGGTTTATTTACGAGTAGAATGGTGAAGTTGACAGTTATATAAAAGATCTTATTTGTTGTTGTTGATGCTGTTGTTGTTTTTTCTTCAGTCCTGCACAGCTTTTTTTCCTCTTTGCTGTGTTGTTTGTGTGCACAGATTTGTTCAGATAAAAAAATTCAGGCAAGTTCAACTTGAGGGTTATCAAGTCCCCCCCCCCACCCTCACCCCTACCCCTCCTTCCTCCCCATTCTGGATGCTAGGAGCCAGCCCTGTATGTCATTGTGTGTGTGTGTGTGTGGGGGGGGGGGGGGGGGGTTCAGGCATGGCACTACAGGTTTTGACAGTTTCCTAGAAATGAATGATTGTGTATTGATCAGCATGTGAAGAAAATGCAGATGTCACTGAATGCTTCCTGTCTTAGTAAAGACAATTTGTTGTTAAAACTAGATGGGACTGCCTGAAAAAATGTCTGTAGCCATGTATGCTTTAGTTTTCACTGTCTGTGGTGTGTGTGTGTTTATTTATTTTTATTTATTTATTTATTCTTTTATATCGATGAAAATGGAATAAGCACTCGTGTGTGTTGTGTGTGTGTGTGTGTGTGTGTGTGTTTGTGGTTGTGTGTGTGTGTGTGTGTGAAAGATTGTGTATTGATCAGCATGTGAAGAAAATGCAGATATTGATACTGAATACTTCCTGTCTTAATAAAAGCAACTCGTAGTTAAAACTAGATGGGACTGCCTGAAAAAATGTTTGTAGCAATGTATGCTTTAGTTTTCACTGCCCACAGTGTGTGTGTGTGTGTGTGTTGTGTGTGTGTGTGTGTGTGTGTGTGTGTGTGTGTGTGTGTGTGGCATCTTTATCCATCTCTTCTTGTTTCTGTTGTGTGACCCTATGTTCTGATGATGTCTCTTTATCCATCTCTTAGTGTTGATGTTCAATCAAACTTTTCAGTGTTCTCTTAGTGTTCTGTTGTGTGACCATATGTTCTGATGATGTCTCTTTATCCATCTTTTAGTGTTGATGTACAAACTTTTCAGTGTTCTATTGTGTGACCCTATGTTCTGATGATGTCTCTTAGTGTTCTGATGTGTGACCCTATGTTCTGATGATGTCTCTTAGTGTTCTGATGTGTGACCCCATGTTATGATGATGTCTCTTTATTCATCTCTTAGTGTTCTGTTGTGTGACCCCATGTTCTGATGATGTCTCTTTATCCATCTCTGAGTGTTCTATTGTGTGACCCCATGTTCTGATGATGTCTCTGAGTGTTTCTGTTGTGTGACCCTATGTCCTGATGATGTCTCTGAGTGTTTCTGTTGTGTGACCCTATGTCCTGATGATGTCTCTGAGTGTTTCTGTTGTGTGACCCTATGTCCTGATGATGTCTCTGAGTGTTTCTATTGTGTGACCCTATGTCCTGATGATGTCTCTGAGTGTTTCTATTGTGTGACCCTATGTCCTGATGATGTCTCTGAGTGTTTCTGTTGTGTGACCCGATGTCCTGATGATGTCTCTGAGTGTTTCTGTTGTGTGACCCTATGTTCTGATGATGTCTCTGCAGGTCTGCTGAGCAACGTGACCTTTGCGGAGGAACCCAACCTGACCTTGCCCCTGGTGCCACCTTCCCCTATACCTGGCTGCAGCAAATCTCAGGGTGAGTGCTTTGCCTTGCTCCCTCAGGGAAAAGGTTGTTGGCTGATGGCAGGGGACGGATAGCCTAGTGGTCAGAACATTGCGCTCGCAATTTGACGACCCGGGTTCGATTCCTGTATGAGGGGATTTTTCCCCTGGAGTTAATATCATTGCTGACTCCACTCTCCCTAAAAGTTTTTTGGATGAGACTATAAATTGAGGCCCCGTGTGCGAACGCACGCAGAACATCTTGCGCACAGGTTAAATCCTGTTCCGCTTTTCGCAAGAGTAGGCCATTGTGTGCTGGTGGGAACAGATGACAAGATTTACAAAACTGCATGCACACGGGGACTGGATGTAAAAAGCACATGAGTGCTTATTCTATTATCCCCGATATAAGAAATGAAAGAAAAAGAAAGAAGTGAAAGCTGGATTCTGTGTGGATTTTCCCCCCTGTTCCTCAGATAGAGCTCTGAGGTTTGTTCACCAGTAGAGTGATTTTTGCGTATGCAACCATTTTTACCCAGCAGTGTGAATTTGAGGCTGATTGTGCTGAAGAAGAGAGCATGCAAAACATTCATTTTCAAAATTTGTCAGTATGTCAAGAGTTGTGAAAAGATTTAGCGCAGAGGCTTATCCCAAAATTTTTAAGAAAATATTAGTTTGTATATAAGACTAAACCCTGATTATGACACATTGAAGACGGGAGTATACTAAACCCACATTATGACACATTAAGGGTTTGGAGCATACTAAACCCTAATTATGATGCATTAAAGAAATTATGATGTATTGAAGTCCTGGACCATACTAAACCCTGACTATGACATTGAAGACATGGACCATACTAATCCTGATGATGACATTGAAGACATACTAAACCCTATGACATGGAAGACATACAACATACTAAACCCCGACTATGACGTGGAAGACATACAACATACTAAACCCCGACTATGACGTGGAAGACAACAAAACTAAACCCGACTATAGTGAAGACATACAACATACTAAACCCCGACTATGACGTGGAAGACATACAACATACTAACCCGACTATGACGTGGAAGACATACAACATACTAAACCCCGACTATGACGTGGAAGACATACAACATACTAAACCCGACTATGACGTGGAAGACATACAACATACTAAACCCCGACTATACTGGAAGACATACAAATACTAAACCCCGACTATGACGTGGAAGACATACAACATACTAAACCCGACTATGACGTGGAAGACATACAACATACTAAACCCTGATGATGACATTGAAGACATAGGACCATACTAAACCCTGATGATGACATTGAAGACATGACCATACCATACTAAACCCTGATGATGACATTGAAGACATGGACCATACATACTAAACCTGATGATGACATTGAAGACATGGACCATACCATACTAAACCCTGATGATGACATTGAAGACATGGACCATACCATACTAAACCCTGATGATGACATTGAAGACATGGACCATACCATACTAAACCCTGATGATGACATTGAAGACATGGACCATACCATACTAAACCCTGATGATGACATTGAAGACATGGACCATACCATACTAAACCCTGATGATGACATTGAAGACATGGACCATACCATACTAAACCCTGATGATGACATTGAAGACATGGACCATACCATACTAAACCCTGATGATAACACATTGAGACATGGACCATACATACTAAACCTGATGATGAACATGAAGGATGGGAATATACTAAACCCTGATGATGACACATTGAAGAATGGACCATACTAAACCCTGATGATGACACATGAAGGATTGGATTATACTAAACCCTGATGATGACACATTGAAGATGGACCATTACTAAACCCTCATGATGACACTAAGGATGGGATATACTAAACCCTGATGATAACACATTGAAGGATGGCATACTAAAACTCTGATGATGACACATGAAGGATGTGGGATTATACTAAACCCTGATGATGACACATTGAAGACATACTAAACCCTCATGATGACACATGAAGGATGTGGATTATACTAAACCCTGATGATGACACATTGAAGACATACTAAACCGTGATGATGACACACTAAGGATGTGGATTATACTAAACCCTGATGATGACACATTGAAGACATACTAAACCCTCATGATGACACATGAGGGATGTGGGTTAACTAAACCCTCATGATGACACATTGAAGACATACTAAACCCTCATGATGACACACTAAGGATGTGGATTATACTAAACCCTGATGATGACACATTGAAGACATACTAAACCCTCATGATGACACATGAGGGATGTGGGTTAAACTAAACCCTGATGATGACACATTGAAGACATACTAAAGCCTCATGATGACACACTAAGGATGTGGATTATACTAAACTGTGATGATGACACATTGAAGACATACTAAACCCTGACGATGTCATGGAAGACATACAACATACTAAACCCTCATGATGACACACTAAGGATGTGGATTATACTAAACCTTGATGATGATATTAAAGACATGGAACATACCAAACTAAACCGTGACAATGATCAGCTATGTTTCATTCAGCGGTGGATGTGACGGGGGAAGAGGAGAGAGACGTGAACATGATCTTCATGGAAATGCCGGGGGCACAGGGGTGAGTTGTTACAGCTGTTATCTGTAGTTGTTACAGCAGTTATCTATCTATCTACACATGTTTTAATGTCTGTTATCTATCTATCTATCTACCTACACATCTTTAAATGTCTGTTGTTACAGGGGTTATCTATCTACACATCTGTTAATGTCTGAGTTAATACAGCTGTTATCTATCTATCTATCTACACATCTTGTTATGTCTGAGTTGTTACAGCTGTTATTGATCTATGCATCTTTTTATGTTGGTGTGTGTGAGTGTTTGTTTGGTGTGTGTGTGTGTGTGTGTGTGTGTGTGTGTGTGTGTGTGTGTGTGTGTGTGTGTGTGTGTGTGTGTGTGTGAGTGCCTGAGTAGTGTGTGTAGTTTTTGTTGGTGATGGTCGTTGCAGTCGAAGTGTGTGTGTTGTTGATTGTGGTGGTGGTGGTCTGTTTTTCATTGTGTCACCATGTGCTTGTTTTTGATTGTGTTAATTTACATACTTGTTTTGGAGGGGGAATGGGATAGCCTAGTATTGGGCTTGCAGTGTAACAGCTTGCTGACCTTACTGCTTAGTGTCATTGTCTCATGGCCCAGGAACAACTTTTGGTTCAAGACAGTACTTTGTGTGTGTGTTGCAGGCAAGTCAAGCCCAGGGAGTGGAGAGTGAAAGTGAAGGTAAGAAGAAAGAAAGAAAGAGAGATCAGAAGACAGACAGACAGACAGAAAGAAAGAAAGAAAGAAAGAAAGAGAGAACAGAAGACAGACAGACAGAACAGAAAGAAAGAAGAAAGAAAGAAAGAAAGAAAGAAAGAAAGAGAGAAAGAAGACAGACAGACAGAAAGAAAGAAAGAAGAAGAAAGAAAGAAAGAAAGAAGAAAGAGAGAACAGAAGACAGACAGACAGACAGAAAGAAGATAGACAGAAAGAAAGATAGAATGAAAGATAGAAAGACAGACAGAATTGAATTGAATTGAATTAAGAGGGTCACAGCATAAGCAGACATGCTTTTTTACAACCAGCCCTCAGAAAGAAAGATAGAAAAACAAAGAAAAACAAAAAGAAAAAGGCTGACAATTGGGTTGGAAAAAAGAGCATGACACAAAAAAGCCACTTTGACTGCAGTTGTTGTTTTTCCAAAGGGGAGTATGTGTGTGTGTGTATGTAAATTCGGTTTTGATTTTGTTGGGGGTTTTTTGTTGTTTTTTTCACTTGGGACTCCTCATTCCTCCACTCTGCTGCAGACACCCTGTAATTACAAATACCTAGATTCAACCAATCCACTGTTGGCCGTCGCTCTTTTTCTATTTCTGGTCCATCAATCTGGAATGACCTCCCCCTCTCCTTTCGTGAAAAGCCTACCTATGACACTTTTAATCCAGCCTCATTTCAAACGTAAAATTTCCCCCTCCTGTTTCATCTCATATCTGTCCCTGCCTTCAGTGGCTGAAACCACCATCATCCTGCCAAAGTGTACAGCCTTTGTGTGTGGGTGTGTTTACATTTGAATTTGTTAAAACTGTTAATTGCTATTGGTTGTATGTGTAAGAATAGGTTGGATGCAAGCATTTTGATTTGCTTTGACAAGATTAAGTGCTATATAAATTCCCCCCCCACCTTTGTTTTTTTTTGGTATGAATAAACTTTTTTATTAACAGGAAAAGACATTGTTTTATTAGTGGGGGGTGGGGGTTATTGTTTGGGAATAGGGGTGGGGGATAATGGAGCATTGCCCTCTGGCAGGTCTTTAAAAAAAAAAAAGGAACAAAACCTCCCAACTGTCTGGAAGTGTTATCCTGAAAACTCTCTCTTCGTTTCTGTACTTTTGCTTGTTTTTTCTTTTCTTTTCCCCTCTTCTCTGTTTGTTTATTTTTCTTGTTGCGTTGTTTGCCTGTTTTTGTTCAGAAAATCATCCCCAGCTGGGCACTTTGAATAGTTTAATCGTCATAATCTTTGTTTGTACATACTTAGTACATGTCATGATTTTTGCTTAAAGTGTATACTGAATTAATTGTTTTCATTGTTGCTTACATACTGTAGTTGCTCCTAGGCATTGAGAGAAGGTAGACACTGTTTACACTGATCTTGGGTATTATTTTACTGTTGTGTATTTTGGGTCCGCAAGGACAGTCGAGTTGGTTTTATACTCCGTTTTAAACTGTATATAGCTGCACACTTTTAATATGAGTTTTAAAATGTGACGAGGTGACATCCCCGATATGGTCTGTGCGGTCAGTGGGGCTCTAAGCAACATGATTGGATTGGATTGGATTGGGTTTGCGGTTTTGACAAAGATGATTGTATTTAGGTCTTTCCTCAGGGAAGATGTGTGTCTGTTCCCCAGGTAAGGTCATCCCACAAAGAAATCCCAAGTGAACTAGGCATAATAATGATACACAGCTGTCAGTTCCCCCCCCACTTTCAGCTCCTCTCAGCTGCTAATTAATCCGTCCTTTCCCAGCCCAGCTGGGGCCAGCTGGTGCTGTTCATAGCAGGAACTGACCACACTTGGACAAGGTAAAAGGAAAGGGCATGCTAAATATAGCACTCTTGACTGAATGGTGATGAATTTGTGAGTTGTGGATATCAGTGAATGGTGCACAGCTTTTGTCTCTAGCTTTCCATCACGTTTACAAACACGGTTACCCTGAACATGAAACTGCCACCAGTTCTGTGATGCTCAGGCAGCCCTGGTGTACTGGTGTTTTGAGTTAGGAAAGACAGCGAACCATGTGAAAACACCAGTAAAATAAAGAGTGAATACAATGTCCTTGCAACTCCACGTCGCTGCCACCGAACCAGATAGATTTTTGTTGTTGTTGTTGAACCAGATAGATTTGATTGTAGGTGAGGGAATCTCTACATGAAGGTGGTCACATAACAGGATATATATTTCGTCGTTATAATATCGCTCACCTTCGGCACGTAGTGATCATCACACAGCAGGAAAGATTTGAGAGTGAAGGTGATCTTAATCAAGGTTGCCCCCTGACCTGACCTGACAGACCCGCTAGCAGATCTAGGCTATGGACTATCGCCATATCTCACATCACACACCAGGATGTGGTTTGTGTCCATTGTCGCTCTCTCGCTGACTTGGACTACGGGAACAGCAGAAGTTGGGTTTTTCTGGGGACCAGGAAGGAAGTCCAGACACTGATGTGACAGGCAGCCTGCCTGTCTGCCTGTCTGTCTGCCTGCCAGTCTGCCTGCCTGCCTGCCTGCCTGCCTGCCTGCTGGACACTGCTGTAGTGTTGGGCTGCTTATCTTCTTCCTTCTCTCCCGTCTCCTTCCCTTCTGTTTTTTTTCCCTCTGAACTTTGACCTCAAGCTGGCCTCTTCACCTCCCCTCTCACTCCACCCTCTCTCTGTCTGGTGGTTGTCCTTTCCCTTTCCTTCCTTTTTCTCTCCCCCCCTCCCGCCCCCCTTTCTTTTGTGTTTTTCTTTTTCTTCCTTGTGTGTGTGTGTGTGTGAGATGTGTGGGTGTGTCTTTGTTTGCATATGTGTAGTTATGTATTATATTTGGGAAAAAAACTTGGATGTTCCGATTGATATTTGTTTTATAAAATTTGGCAACGTTTCAGGTGTGTGCGTGCGTGCGTTTGCGCGCACGCGCGTGCATGTGTGTGTGTGTGTATTTGCACATACAATTATGTTTTGTTTGAGAAAACTTGACTGATTTTTTTTTCTTTACAAGTTGACAACATTACAATACAAGCTTATGTGCCTGAACAAAAACATTCACTCTTGCTAGTGAATGTAAAGCCTTTGCTTCTTCCTTTTTCTTTCTTTCTTTAAAAATGCTTTTTTTTTTTTTTAAAGATATATCAAGGAAATTGTTAATGGACTGCAAGGTTTAGGAGAAACAAAGACTCTATTCTGTAGCAACAAGAGGTAAAAGACATGGTGTGTGTTTTTCATTTGTAAATCTTTATTTTGTTGTTGTTGTCAAGAACATTTATGTGATTCAAGATTTTGTGTGTGTAATAAGTGCATGTGAGCAGAGCATATGCACTTGCATGTGTAAACATGCGTGTGTACATGTTTGCGCCTGAGTTCATGTATGGGTGTGTGCATGGCCCTGTGTGTGAGTGAGTTTTTAGTTGATTGATTGCACTTGAACTTTTACCGTGATCATCTAGACCTTTTCTGTTTATTTCTGGTCTCTTTCTGGTTTTTGTTTGTTGTCTTATTTTCGAAAGTTTTTAGTTATTGTTGCCGCTATATTTCTAGTCATTGCTTATCATTCTGAATCCTTCAACTGTGTCTTGTCTTGGTGTCACTATTGGTTCTGTACATGCGTGCGTATCAAACATGTCATTATTTTATTTTATTTATTTTTTTTCTTTTAGTCTTTTTCAGAGTTGATAGCTGTAGTGTGAGATAAGGAATCAGAATGGCAGTATAGCCTCCTGCAGGGGCTATAGTGTCACGGACATTTGTTTGGCATTAAGTTAACAACTGCTGGTGTGATCCTTCGGATGAGACTGTAAACCGAGGCCCCGTGTGTGAACGCATGCAGAACATCTTGCACACATCGTCAAATCCTGTTCAGCTTTTCAAAGAGTATGCCATTGTGTACCGGTGGGAACAGATGACAAAATGTACAAAATTGCATACACACAGGGACTAAATGTTAAAAATGCAAGTGAGTGCTTATTTCATTGTCCTCGATATAAAATAAATAAATCATGAAATGAATTGATGTTCCCAGTCTGAAGCAGTTTTAAAAAAAAAAATTTTTTAATGGGTAGGTGCTGCACTTGTGGCGACGTGCTCTCCCCGGGGAGAGAGAGCAGCCCGAATTTCACACAGAGAAATCTGCTGTGGCATAAAGTGGTACAAAATACAAAAAATATGTCCCATGATCCAGATAAAGGTGTATAGCCTCCTGGGTGAATTGGATGAGGTCAGGGGGAAGGAAATATTTCAGCCCATATTTGGGCTTTTCCCTTCACATCTTATTTCCGTTAGCACTCCTTGCCCTCTACATAAACTTTCACTTTTTTTATTTAAAAAAAAAGGGGGGGGGGGGGGGGTCCTGTGACCTGCAGTGTCAGCTGAAAAGTTTCCTTTTAACCTCCTCTGCCTACGCATCAGGGAAGTTATCAGCAGGAGGTGGGGGGGGGGGGAGGTTCTTTCTGAACCTGGAAATAATTGTTTGAATGCACCGACTGTTGGCCATTGGGGATGGGTAGAAGTATCCGGGTGTCGTGAGGTCCGAGTGAAGGGCATGAGAATAGAAGCACTAAGAATCTTTTTTTTGTGTGTGTGTGTGCTGCCTCATCTTCTGTGACGTCCCCGTACTGCTGTTCCCACGCCGCTCATTTCAATCTCCCCGCCACAGCCATGCCCTGATTCGTTGTGTCTCATCCCCAGGATCGGTAGTCCACAGGGAGCCCATCAATATTAGGCCGATGGAAGCACTAATGAATCTTTGTGAAGCAGTCTTTTGGACTGTCCATTACCACCAACATCATAGGAATGATACTAATTCACAATAGTTGCGTTCTGTGAATACTTATGAAGCCACTTTCATCTTTCTCAGTAGCCACGTATCTTTTTATGTGTTATTTATTTCGTCATAACTAGGGTTACTTTTTGTTCATGCTTATCTTTGATCGTCATTTTCAGTAGCTACAAATCTGTTAAGCTTTGGTATTATTAATGTGATTCTGCATGTTGATTATCCTGCTACTTTATTTCATGACCATGGTCACTTTCTGTTCATGCTTATCTTTGATCGTCATTTTCAGTAGCTACAAATCTGTAGCTTGGTTATTACGATCTCTTGTTACCTGCTACTTATTTCATGACCATGGTCACTTACCTTTAATGCTTATTTTTCATCATTTTCAATAGCACTAGCTGTTGGCTAGCTTCTAGTGATCTCTTTTTATACCTGTGTAGTCAAGCCACCACGCCATCCAGATACCCATTTAAAGGGATTTTTTTCCCTTGGAGTTTACAACAGTGCAGACTCCACTCCCCCAAAAGTCCTTCGGATGTGGCTGTAAATTTAGGCCCCATGTGCAAACTCATGCAGAACGTTGCACACATATTAAAACCGTTCTGTCTAACTTTTGAAGAGTAGGCCATTTGTGCCGTAAGGACAGGTAACAAAAAGTGTGATATATATTTTTTATATATATATTATATATATATATATATATATATATATATATATTATGTATGTATGTATGTAAAGCCCCATGCACTTTGGTTACATATTTAGACATCATCCCCCAAGTCGGAATGCAGCTGCCTTTATTGGCGGACAGAAAGCACTTTTGCAAAAATCTCACCATTGGTGAACCTCAGAGCACTAGCAGAGGAACAAACAAAAAAAAAAAAAAGAAAAGCTAAGATGAAATAAGCTGTGATGTGAAAATTATGATTGTTCCTTTTGCTAACTCCAACTTGTTTTCTGACTTCAGATTGTTCTTTCTTTATTTTCTTTTATTTATTTCCTTGTATCGAGGATAATGGAATAAGCACTCATGTGCTTTTTTTTACATCCGTCCCCGTGTGTATGCAGTGTTGTAAATCTTGTCATCTGTTCCCACAGGCACACAACGGCCTACTCTAACGAAAAGCGGAACAGGATTTAACATGTGCGCAAGATGTTCTGATTGTGGTGAAGATGACCATTTCCCCCTCAAAGATCTGTGTAGAAATTTGTAAGCTTGGCTTGTGCTTATCAGTCATCTGAGCAGTGACACACTGTTCACAGGACTTTCTGGTTTTTGCTTTGCTTGCAGACGGAGAAGGAGTGGAAGAAGCGTCACTGCCAGCGTGGTTAACTCCCCTGTGGTCCGCAAGCCGCACCGAAGCCGCCGTTCGAAGAAATCTTCTTGATGACCTCCCCCTGCTGCACAGTTCTGCCCCTTTCAGTGTTTCTTGTGTAAAAATGCAGTGTTTAAAAAAAAAACAACAACAATATATATATATATCAAAGTCTCTTGCTCTCTGTAGTTATGTACATATTGGGGTCTTTTTGGTTTGTTTTTCTTAAAGAACAAATGGATCTCTTTACTTTTTTGTCCCCGTTGAAGACATCATGAGTTTTGTTGTTGTTTTTTTTATTTTGACTATTCATCACTCCTTGGAGACGAATATGGCTGCCTTTTTTTTAATGGGAGACAAAATGTTCTTCCATACATTACAAAAAAATGTTACCTGTCAAAAGTTAGGTAGAAAGGTGAGTATGTGTACCAAGGTTGGCAATGCTGACAGAATGAAAAGCTGGCCACCTCTACAGAAGTACACAGAGGCTGTGTTGAAGGCTGGACCCTATTGGAAAATCTTTTATTGTTGTTTTTGTTCCTCAGCTAGAGCTCTGAGGTTACCAAGTAACCATATGAGTCTTTTACATATCATGTGCCCATACTTAGTGGTGTAAAAGACCGTGGATGCGGCATTTTCCTTCTATTGCAGTAGTTCGTGTGTGTGTTTCAACAGTACAATGCTCAACAAAAATTTGTAAATAAATAAAAAAGGGAAAAAAAAAAAGAAAAACAACAGCAATAAATTGCAAAATTTTCTTTCTCTTTTTTTTTTTTTTTTTTTTTTTTTTTTTTTCATTGGCATGTCTATTCTAGACATCTTCCTTGTTGAGTTTCTGAAAATTGTGATTCAATTTCCTGTGTGAGACACTTTTAAAATGTTTGTCTGTAAAAGCAGTTGATTAGGGTCGACATGCATGCCAGGTCAATCTAGAGAGAAGGAAGGAACCTGGTTTTTCCAACTTGTGACTTGATTTTGTGTTTGAGCTCAAATCCTGATTCGGGGAGGCAAACAAACATTAACAAATAAAAATGTTCTTTTTAAAACAGAAAGAAAAAAAACACTATGAAATGTCGAGAATGCTGAGGAGACACAGAATAAATGACTTAATGTACAAAAAATGGTATATTTATGTCAGTGAACTATTGATGCTATGAGATATGTGAAATATGTACATAGAACACTTCTCTTAAAAGGGAGTACAGAGCACTTCATTATGAGCACTTCATAACACATTTCTTCCAAGGACTTCAGTGTTCTATAAACAAGCTTTATAGATAGATTGTAATATGATAAGATATGCATGCAGAAGCATATTCATTCACACACCCATGTATGTCAATCACAAAAAAGATATGCATACACAAAATTCTGTGAAAAAAAGTGGTGGGTTGGAGTTGCATATTTTGTATATATCTGTTACCATTTGTGTTTACTTCCTTAGGTTGTTTTTTCCCTATGGTTTTGACATTGTTCTGTGTAAGTGATATTAAAGTGCTTTTGTGGCTGTCAGCAACATGTTTGTACATGGACATTTTTAAAGTAGAATGGCTGGCGTCCTCAGCACAGCCTGGTTTATTACCCTTAAGGAATGAAATAATTTATGTATTGTGTCATTTAATGTTTGTTTTTTTTCAGATGGACGTGTTGGATATTTCAAAGTATTAGGAAGTGTTGGTTTTGAACCTGAAGTTGAAAGTTACTGGAGCCACTGAAACTGAAAGAGGTGACAGCCCTGATATGGCTTTCGTGGTCAGTAGGGCTAAAGTATGGTATGGTATTGTAAACGCTCTGTTTACTTAGTCATGTCATATGTAGGTGTAGAACGTTGCTGTTTGACAAAAGTAGGTTTTGAAATTCAAACATACATCATGCACCCAAAGTACTTTTCTGCACTTGATGAAATGGAAGAAACACAGAAATGTGATTTGGTTCATCAGAATGTTGTTGTTGGTTGTTTTTTTTTGGGGGGGGGGGGGGGTCTCCCTTAGGTTGGTCTTTTTTTTATATAGACTTTAATGGGTTTAGAGTCAGTTTTCATGTTCAGTAGAATTTGACTTTCCCATTTATTTTAAGTATTGGATCAACAAAAAGATGGAAGATACATGGGAGCAGATGAAAACAGATATTTGTGATATCAGAATTGTTAAAAAATGGTCATCAGGTTAAACTGTGTTGGGTTGTTGTTGTTTTTTTTTGGGGGGGGGGGGGGGGAGTATCATTTTTAAAAATTATTATTTTGGGAATTTATTTCCCCTGCATTATTTCCTATATAATTGTCTCGATTAACTTTGGGCTCATTGTGTTAGATATAATCACTGTTCACTGTCAAAGACATGGGCTTAAGAAAAATGCTTCCACAGTAAGTCATGTCATGTTCAGCAAATTTTGGGTTCGAACGAAGACAGCCAAGTTTGTTAATTGTGTGAGTGACCAGTGTAAAGCAGGACTTCAGGTGTTTGGAATTGGAATTTCTCTGAACATTTAGTAACAGTTCATCTGTCTGTCTGCATCGTATAATGGGGTTGTTCATCTCTCTTTGAGTGCTGTTTTCATGTGTTGACTGACAATTTGTATCCAAATATGTCACATTGCATATTATGTTCATGGCTATGCATTATGCCTTTAGAATGGCTGAAGATGAAATGGGAAATAAAACATAGCACCAGAATCTGTTGTCCATTGTTTTGTTTGTTTGTTGGTTGTTTTTTTGCACCCTGAAAAAAGGGAGTTCATTTATGTCGTTAGTCTCTCCCTCCACTGTCTGTCATTCTGTCTGTCTGTCACCCTGTCTGTCTCTGTCACCCTGTCTCTCTGTCTGTCTCTCTGTCTGTCTGTCACCCTCTCTGTCTGTCACTCTGTCTGTCACTCTGCCTATTACTGTCACTGTCTGTATGTCACTCTACCTGTCTCTGACTGTCACTCTGTCTGTCTTTCCCTGCATGTAGTTTGTTGTTTCAGTGTGTGTTTTTGTTGTCACTGAAACACACACACACACACAACACACACACACACACACACACACACACACACACACAAGTGTCCACACTTAAAAATCAGTCACATCATGAGTGTAAAAGAGTGCATGAGAGACAATCACAAGGCAATTGATATTTTTCAAAAAATGGCAATGTACACATTTCAATCACATGGCAATGTGGATATGCAACACCATTTCCAATCAAAGGGATGTGGATATTGAACACAAATCACAATGGCAATGTGGATATTGCCAACACCATTTCCAAATCACAATGGGCAATGTGGATATTGCCAACACCATTTCCAAATCACAATGGCAATGTGGATATTGCCAACACCATTTCCAAATCACAATGGCATGTGGATATTGCCAACACCATTTCCAAATCACAATGGGCAATGTGGATATTGCCAACACCATTTCCAAATCACAATGGGCATGTGGATATTGCCAACACCATTTCCAAATACAAAGGCAGTGATATGCCACCATTTCCAAATCCAATGGACAATGTGGATATTGCCAACACCATTTCCAAATCACAATGGGCAATGTGGATATTGCCAACACCATTTCCAAATCAAAAGGGCATGGATATCAGTCATCACAATGTCACTTTCTTTTTGTAATGACATGTCCTCTATGAAACCTTTCATTTTATTGATTGAAATCTGTTCTATGAGTCTTAGTGAAAACATGATCCGATTTGATTGTTGAATGAATCATTGGATACACTGATCTGAGACTGAGAGCTACAGAAGATGTCTTTCTTCTTCTGTGCCCATCAAATTAGTCTCTAAAGTCATGAAATAGTTGACAAAGTCAGAAAAAAGTGAAGGAAAAGTAGATTGCTCCTTTGAAGTTTGTATACATTCTAAAGTGAAAAAAGATACCTTTTTGCAAGGGAAAACTTCTTCAAGAAGACTTTAATATGGTCATAAAGGGAAGCTAGCCTCACAGAAATATGTAGCTCTTTTAGATATAATTCTTAATGAAAGAACGTCGTACTCTGCTATGCTAGGCAACACTAAAAACCACCTTTTCCTGCACAATAAGAATAAACGTAACGCCTTTAAAACAGAAAGTTAACATGACATGTACAATTGTGGTGGACAATTCTCCCTGCAGTGTTCTTTATGGGTACTTTCAGAAGTTGTGTATCAGTATCTTGCTAAAAAAAAAACAACAGATAAAACAAAAGGATTCTGAAGAAACTGTAGACACCGTTTTCTCATATGAAGGTTTTCCTCTTATATTTCTAAATCTCTTGCACATTACCAATTTGCTTGAGACGTTTTGTTTTTTTTACATTCTTTTAAGGTACTGTTAAATTTTTTCCCTATGTTGAATTTTCATATGTTACGCTTTGTGGTTTCAATGTCAATCTGTCATTAAAAAAACATCAAAAAATTATGTTTGCTTTCTGTCAGTTTTGCTATCATTTTTTTCCATCTGATTTAACTAATACTAAATAACAGTTTATTGTAGAATAACGAAACACACACACACACACAAGCCCGCAGCACACACACAGCACACACACAAACACACACACACACACACACACACACACACACACACACACACACACACACACACACACAACACACACACTAACTCTCTCTCTCTCAACCCCTGCACATCTTTTTAACTTCAGGTTAAAGTGAGGTTATGTTCAAGCCCTTAGTACTAAAACACAAAAATAAGACAAAGAAAAAAAAATCAGCTGGTAGAGATCACGTGTGCTTTTGCAAGGGACACAGCCTGACAAGCTCATTGAGTACCTGTCCAGGGCTTCTGCTCACCCCATACCCCTCCACCCCCCTACACACCCTTTAACAACTTAGCTTCCTCCAGTTCCAAATTAACACCAGCTCTTGGCTGTGCTTCAAACATCTTTGTGGTATTCAATCACGTAGTCCGGATAAGCCTGGCTGTCATCGATACACCACAAACTGCACACCATACCCCGTAGTCGGTCTGGCAGCTCTCGTAGAGGTCAAGTATCTCCTGGGAAGGCTTTTCCTTATTTTTGCAGAAGACATGATAGCTGGACCTATCAGAACACTGCACAGCAGCAGGTAGTTTCGCTGGTGGTTGTCCTGAGGTGTGGTGGTCGCTGTTGAAGATGCACCTCCTGTGGAGGTGCCAGATGCTGAAGAAGTCTCTGTACCCAAAGAAGATGAAAAAATACGCGGGGCACTTTCGGTGGTCCCTCCATAATTATATAGATCAGCGTGCATGACATTTGAGGTGAAGTAGTGGCCTTTGCCTATCATTGTTCCATTGGCGGCTGGCTGACACACTTGAAACCCATGTTCACAAATGCTGTCGATGTTTATGGCACGGGTGCCATGGAACAATCTTCTGACCAGCCAGTTTCCTTCTTTCCGTTTCACACCCATCTCCCGCATCTTTCTGTAGAAGTTCGTCCACACAGCCTTGTTCTCAATCCTAACAATCTGTGTGATATCCACCTCACTCCAGCCTATGTCCTGATCCTTATCCAAGGACTGCTTAAAGAACCCGGGAATCCATTTGGCTTCGTTGGACTTCCGATCCAGAAGCACACCCATCACAGGCTGTTCCCCGTCTGCTGACCCCAAAGTCCAAGTGCTCGGGTACTCGACATGGTCTGGATTCGCTGTGGCTTGTCCCCGATTGTCAGAACCACCTGCTTGTATTGGTGTTGTAGATCTGTGGTTGTCGTATAGCCAGACACCTGCTTGCTGTGTACACCATGCCAGAACCTGCTTCGTGTACACTCATGCCAGAACCACCTGCTTGCTGGTGTACACCCATGCCAGAACCCCCTGCTGCTGGTGTACACCAGCCAGAACCACCTGCTTGCTGGTATACACCATCCAGAACCGCTGCTGTATACACTCATGCCAGAACCACCTGCTTGCTGGTGTAACTACGTCATTGGGCCAGCAGAACCACCTGCTTGCTGTGTTAGGATGTTATACCCACAGGGTTCTAAGGCCTTGAAAGTCCTTGAAAATCAGGCATATGCCTCCAGGTGCTTGAAAAGTCCTTGAATTTTACTGTTACCAAAGAAAAAAAGAAGGATAAAGAGACAGAGAGAGAGATTGGCATGGTAAGATCAGGCATGGTACTGACTGTAAATTCGTGGAATTTTTATAAAAGTAAAAAAAAAAAAAGAGAAGAAGAAAAAATAGGAGAAAAGAGAAATCTACGAAAGCAGGTCAAGGGAACTAACTCTTCCATGCCGGTTAGTAATTACTCCCCTTCTCTGCTTTATGTCACAAGGCAATTCAAGCCTAGGTAGGCCTAACAAGACAACTTTTTCTGTTCAAGGACCATGTGTACCAACAATGGGTGTCAAGTTTCATGATAGGGATGGACTAGCAGCTCTAATATAAGGCAGAAAGGGAGGGGGGCTTTTACTGGCTGTTCCACGTGGGGTCAGAGAGCAAGGGTTATATTAAATACAACAGTCAGCAGGCCACCGGCCTCCCCTTTTTCATGGAGAGTTCCCCCCCCCTGTGTGTGTGTGTGTGTGTGTTGTGTGTGTGTGTGTGTGTGTGTGTTGTGTGTGTGTGGTGTGGTGACACACACACACACACATACACACACACACACACACACACACACACCACACACACACACACACACACTGGAAGTAAATGACTGACTTACACAGGCGCACGCGCGCGCGCGCGCACACACACACACACACACACACACACACACACACACACACACACACACCTTCTCTCTCTCTGTCTCTCTCTGTCTCGAGATCTCAATCTCTGTCTCTCTCATTTTCTCCACCTCTCCCTGTCTCTTACACACACAGACACACACACACCTCTTCCCCCCCCCCCCCCCTTATCTCTTTCTCTCTCTGTTTCTCTGTCTATGTGTGTCTATCCTTTCTTTCTCTTTCTTCCTCTATCTGCATTAGTGCACATTTGTCTAGAAATATACTCATTTTTGCTATGTGATTACTTTAGATTGAAGGAATGACAGAAAAAGTCATACTTGGAGAGCTTATTTCAGGGCAGAAATTGCTTAGTATCAAGAACTGAAATTAGTTCAAGGAGAGGCCGTTAAACAGGCTAGAATTGTTGAAAAATCTTCAGCTTCAGGGGGCGTTGCCCCCTGACCCCCACAAGGGGCTCTACCCCTTGACCCCGCCAGGGGGCAATGCCCTCTGGACCCCCCCCCCCCACCTTTCACAATTTTTGGAGTCTGTCAATTCTATCCCTGCAACACTGAAACTTGATGGGGCATCAGAGACACGCACACCGATGTGCATACAGTTATATAAGGGTGGAATTATTCTTAAATTGCTTCAGGATCGATTTTTTTCTTCAGGATTTGGAATGTCCAGAGGACAAAAAAAATTTGGGTTTCAGGATTGAGAGATTTTTTCACTTTCACCCATGTCAATGTGTTGTGATGTGAAAATCTGTCCACAGCAATATCATCAGCTATTCCCCCTCTCCAGCCCCTCCCCCCTCCCTTCCAACCTGTTATCCAGGAGGATGAATGTTTACTATTGTAAACTATTAGTCTCCTGGTAAAGTAACTCACAGGGAGCTTTACACATATTTAGACTTTGAGAACCAGTATGCAGAGAAATAATTATGAATGAACAGATGGGGTGATCACTTGGATTGAAATTGTTTTAAGCTAAGTGCACACCTTAGGCCAATGATTGTTTTTGATTTAGCCCAGTTAACCGCAGTGGAAATATTGATTCTTGTTATATCAAGAAAATTTGGACCAAATGGCTATAGATATTTTCTTTTCAGCTGTAAAGTGTGTAGACATTGTTAAAATGCAAGCACTATTTGTCGATGGAGGTCCTTGAAAATTGAGAGTGAGGTCCTTGAAAGTCCTTGAAAAGTCCTTGAATTTTCTTCCCAAGATCTGTATGAACCCTGTGTCAGTGGCTGGCGTTATGTCTGTATCACTCACTCACTCACTCACTCAGTCCCATGTCCCAAAGGACGTAGGGGGGACATGAGAGAAGACGCAACAGAGATCTTTTTCCATGCTTCACGATCCTGTGTGGGTAGTAGGAGGTGTTTGCAGGGGTTGGGTGGTCCAGTCTTTGATGTTGTCAACCCATGATTTCTTTTGGCGGCCTCTTCTTCTCTTGCCTCGACTGTTCCTTGCAGATGGTTTTTGCTAGGGTGTTGTGTCTTGTGGTGTGACCAAACCACATCAGCTTTCTCCATTTCTGATAACATGGCTATTGGAAAACAGCAACAAGAAATGTCTGTCTGACTGTCATTGCTGGTCTGTCCTCCTTGTCTCTTTTCGCTCACTGACTGTATCAGTAATCTACAGGTGACACGCCTGCCTAGAACATCTTGTGCACATGTTAAATCCTGTTCCTCTTTTCGTAAAAGTAGGCCATTGTGTGCTGGTGGGAACAGATGACATTTACAAAACAGTATACACACAGGGACCTGATGTAAAAAAAAAAAGTACATGAGTGCTTATTCCATTATCCTTGATAATAAACAATAAAAATAATAAAGAATAATAAAAATGATAATAATAAAGAATGTGAAAACTCTGGGTCCGAAGTGTGCGGTGGTTTGATCCCAGTTTGGACCCCAAACTTTTCCCCCCCCCCATCCATTAGACCGTAAGTGGTGGTCTCGGCACTAGTCTTTCGGATGAGACGATAAATCGAGGTCCTGTGTGTAACAGTTAACACACAATTATTTAGCACATGTAAACGAACCCATGACAACGAGAGAGTTGTCTCTGGCAAAATTCTATAGAAAAAGCCAGTCTAGTGTATGTGGGAAAGCTTAAGCTGATAGGAACCCCTGTGGAGAACAACAAAACCGACTTCTACTACATGGGTGCTTGCACCCACACCAGCTTGTCCCTGAAGGCTATATTGCCATGAGGACGTAAACTCACCTTTTTTGTATGGGGGGAAAGTTTCGAGCACAATCGGGATCAAACCTGGACCTGGTTTGAGCCCGGACTTTTCGCTTTCTATGTGTGCGTGCTACCTCTATACCACAGATCCACTCACACAACTGCCAAATCTTATTATTCATAGCTAGCAGTTTTTAATGGATTTAAGGTGTT
The DNA here is from genome assembly GCA_030674155.1 of Stramonita haemastoma. NCBI lineage: Eukaryota > Metazoa > Mollusca > Gastropoda > Neogastropoda > Muricidae > Stramonita > Stramonita haemastoma. Next base: position 42,933,680 of record CM060337.1, read on the forward strand.
TAATTTTTTTTGGACACAATTTGTTGTTGCGTGCGTGTGTGTGTGTGTGTGTGTGTGTGCGTGTGTGTGTGTGTGCGTGGTGTGTGTGGTGCGTGCGTGTGTGTGTGGTGTGTGTCGGTGTGTGTGTGTGGCGTGTGTGTGTGCGTGTGTGTGTGTGTGTGTGTGTGTGTGTGTGTGTGTGTGTGTGTGCGTGTGTGTGTGTACATTCGAATTTGCTATTTACTAAAACTATTGTCGTTGATTGCTTGTGTGTTGTATAGGTCGAATGCAAGCGCTTTAATTTGTTTTTGCAAGATATAGCGCTATATAAATTCCATATACTATTATTATTATTATTATTATTATTATTATTATTATTATTATTATTATTATTATTATCAAAATATCAAGTGCTTCTTGTAAGGCAGCGTTGGTACTGAGTACTGAAATAGTATCATCAACATCGATAATGTAGTTAAGTTACGAACGAATACAATGTTTCAGTTTTAACATTCATAGAATAAAAACTTCTAAAGAAGAACAACTATTATCAATGAGACCCAGCTCAAGACTGTTTACAAATAAAAAAAAAAAAAAAAGAAAGTGAAGACTTTTCCTTGTTGATTCTACTTCCACCTTCAACAAACTGAAGATACAATCGCGTTACTATTGATATAATAATGGGCATAGTTTTCGTTTGTTAAAAATGATTTTTTTTTTAAAACCTCAAATATTAAATAATTTTTTAAAAAACGTCAAATACTGTACCAAAGCTACTCTTGTTTTCATTGTTTAACTAACAAAAATATTTTTTATAGACGTACCAACAACCTTGAAATAAGTAAATGGAACAATCAAACCTTTTTTCATTCATTGCTGACTACAAAGGAAAAAGAACAGAGGGTACCAAAAAATATTACATCCCATTTAAAAAAACAAAAATTATTAGTTTGCAGTGCACAATATTACAAAGAATAACTTGTGTCTGTTGCTAAGATGATTCATCTGTCAGTTTTTTACGAAAACAGGAAATAAGACTCCTTATTTGTATGGTAAACGTTGCACATTTTAACTTCATCTTCACCCTCCCCCCCCCGTCACCTCCATCCTAGTTCTTCCTTTTCGCCAACAAGGAAATAATTTGATTGGTATATGAAGAAGAAGAAGAAAAAGAAACGTAGACAGTTGATACCCCCTTATCCTCGTCTGCACTTTTTTTTTTTTTTTCAAACGGCCATTTTCGTCGTAATAAACGCTTATTCTCCCACCCCTTCTCTCTTACGCTAAGACCCGGTTCGAGTCCGGTCGAGGAAATTTTCTTCCTGGAGTTAACATCAGTGCTGACTCCACTCTCCCCAAAAGTCCTTCGGATGAGACTTTAAACCGAGGCCCCGTGTGCGAACGCACGCAGAACATCTTGCGCACACGTTAAATCCTGTTCCGCTTTTCGTAAGAGTAGGCCATCGTGTGGCGGTGGGAACAGATGACAATATTTACAAAACTGCATGCACACGGGGACCGGATGAAAAAAAGCACATGATTGCTTATTCTGTTATCGTCGATATAAAAGATTAATAAATAAATAAATAAATACACACTGCCTTTGGAAAAACACACTTTTTCTTCTGTTTTTCTATTTTACTCTTAATATCGAACGGCACTTACTAAGGTATCCACAGAAATAAAAACCAATTTTTTAACAGAAAAATTAGCCTCTGACTCGAAACTCATATGGTTTTGCGCAAATTTGGTAGTTTTGAAATAAAAAAAAAATTCAGCAGACACCGTACCCCCTCAGTCCTTTGGTGTCTGCTAGCTTCCTAAACGTAATATGCATGCAAGGGGTCAGCGCAGTAGAAACATAAGCAATCCTCAAATGATGATAATTTCCAACTTTCTCGTGACTACCTGGTATTGCTCTATGTCCTCAATCTCCAAAACAAGTGCAAGTGCATTTTTTCCTAATTAACAAAAAATCTATCAACAATTTTTTTCCCACTGGCAGTTTATACAAGATACTGCATGACCGTCAAGCTAATACGGGAGTGTAGCCTTACAGCTAAGGAAGGGCGATAACTCAACGAGACGTGAGTCTAAAGCAGACGACACATTCAGCCAATCAGAGCCTGTGTAGGTGCTGCATTTAGATTCATAAAGTCCCAGCGGAGTTTTCAGTTTAAAGATTACAGCTCGAACGTAACGAGACATCCTAAACTTTTCACTGGGCTGGTTGCCTTCGCTTTGAGGTGCTAAGCGCTACAACTTCTCTTTTCTTCCATGCCTTCTCTTAACCGGTGGTGTGTATAGTGCCTGGTCTTCTTCTGTGCTCCTGATTCTGCAGGAGGTCTGCCTGCTGGCCTCAGCCAACACGTTCCAGCATCAGAGCAGTTTATTTTCTTGTACGGGATGCATGCTGGGCACGTTCATGTTTCCGCAACCTACTAGACATAGAAACGAGTTCTAGGATCTTTAACGTGCATATCTGAGCTTCTGTGTGCGTTTATTCACACAAGGAATGAAGGACATTGGCAGGTGTGCTCTTTCTGTTGACCTGGAAGATCGTAAAACTCCCCACCTTTAATTAACCAGCTGAGGTTCGAACCCACGATTTCATGGACACACGGAATGGAAATCATATAGTCTGAACCACTTTGCTTTAGGCCGCCGCTGTAGTCTAGTGGTTAGGGCGTTGGACTCGTAATCTAAAGGTTGCAGGTTCGATCCCAGCTTTCGGCTATGGCGTTGTGCCCTTGGAAAAGACACTTTACAGCTATTTTCGCACCCCACCCAGGTGTAAAAGGGGTACCAACCTTGTGTTGGGAGTTTACCCTGCGATAGACTGGCGTCCTATCCAGGGGGGGTCTATGACTCTCGGTCGCTTAACGCCACAGAAACCGGGATAAGCACCCGCCTGATGAGCCTTAGGCTCGGGACAGACTTTAACTTTTTTAAAACTAACTTGGCTCTAGTGTCCTCCATCCCAGCTTATGAGAGCTCATTCACGCCTACACTGATTAGCGTCCTTGTTTCTGGTTGGTCCTACATTGTGTATGGGAAGAGGATGGAGAGTGGGGGGGGGGGGGGGTTGGAGTTTGTGTGACTAATGCATCGACACAAGGCCACAAGCTGCAGTTGGTCCCACAAAGAGCCTACTGAATGGTGTGGTGGCCGGCTGGACTGGCTGAAGATGAGAGGCTGTTGGGCTGTCAGTGAGTGAGAGAGAGAGAGCTGGTATGAGTCACAGCGTTGTGACTGACTGCTTTCTTTACTGACTGGGACGGCTTCATTCCCATAACCAGCCTGCTTCTTCAGTGGTTGTTTTGTTTTGTTTGAAGATATTGTTATCGTGGAAAATGGTAGCCTGCTTTTGATGTTTCTAGTTAAAGACGTTGTCATTGTACAAAAAGAAGCGTGACTTTAATATCGTGTGATCAATCAGCACTTTGAAAATAAGAAGAAAGAACCCATTGTGATTCTGAAAGACATTAATCATTTAAAGTAAAAAGAATCACTTTAAGGACACAAACATACTCCAACATTGTGGCCGCTCACATTCAAAGACTGGAAAAATACTGAAACACCGTGACAACCTTCATCGAGGACAAAGAGGAGAGACACGTTAAGGACATCTAGACAGCATAAGATCTTCAGAGAAAAAACAACAACAAACAAACAACCCTTCTAGTAAAGACTCTATCCAGTCTTGGTGACAACGATACAGTGAGACCGTCTTCATCTCCAGAACATTGACTGATACCATTGAGACTTGTTTTCCGCTGGGAGAGTGGTGTTACTGACACCGTGGAGATACAGTGACTGGATTGGAGGCATGGACAGTCGGTTTTGAGATCTTGGAGCTTTTCCGGATTGTGCCAGGATTTGGTGGAATGAAGAAAGTTGAAGATGCGTTGGTTAACCCGAAGTGACAACTTGGTCTGCCCTCTGCTGATCCTTCTCTTTGTCTCTGTGGCCACCGTGCAAGGTAGATGATTGTTGTTGTGTTCATGTTGTATTGACTTGTGTTGTGTTGACTTGTGTTGTGTTGTGATGTGTTGTCTTGTTTTTCATTTCCTAGTTTGGTTACAGAAACTTAAAAAAAAATCATTAGGCTGTACACATAAGCACTTAAACGTTTTTTTTTATTTTTGCAAAACTTTAGATCATAGTCTTTTTATGTTATTTTTGATGTTGTTGTTTTGTTTTTTACTCATCGTCAGTCATACGAATATTCAGATCAACAACAAGCTTGGCGCTTATATCATGCTTTAAAACTACACAGTAAGCAAATGCGATGAAGAACATTTTGTATTGTTTTGTGTTGTGTTGTATTGTATTGTACTCTGATGCACTGTAGGCTTATTGTAATGTACTGAACTGTTCTGCAGTGCTTTGTATTGTATTGTATTGTGCTGTGTTGTATTTTATCATTAAAAAAATTATTTGTTAATTTTGTTTATTTGTTTATTCTTTTATATCGAGGATAATGGAATAAGCCCTCATTCGCTTTTTATGCCCAATCCCCGTGTGTATGCAGTTTTGTAAATTTTGTCATCTGT